>WNGS01164286.1:10494-33273 GCA_020271785.1 Procambarus virginalis
TTGTTTGCAATAAAAAGGCCGTATTTTAAAACTAGTCCCATAATAATAGAGCAATAACTGGAATTTTAACAAATATTTTAATTCTGGAAGCTCATCATCACAAAAATATTTATATCTTTCCAGTGTTCTGACATAAATTTTTGTGTTACATCTTTCATTTTGGTATCAAATTGTTTGCGACGTAAAGGCGCGCATTTTAAAACTAGTTCCAACATAATAGCACAATAAATAGAATTTTAACAAATATTTTAAATTGACCAAAAACCTATTTATAATCATATAAGTGTTCGGACATCAAGTTTCATGTTACATCTTTCATTTTGGTATCAAATTGTACGCATTCTAAAGGCGTTTATTTTGATACTATCTCAAGGTCGATTGGATAAAAAACCAGCGTTGAATATAATGAAACGCCATTTTCTGGGTGAGTCCCGGAGGCTCCCCGGAGCTATCCCAGGCTGATATGCTAATGTCAGACTTTGGCATCAGTCATGTGTATGGAGTTCTTAGGCCTACCAGGAACCACGGCTAGAACCGGGCCCCCTCAGAGAGGCAAGGGGAGCAATGGCCTATAGAAGCCCCCGTGTGGTTGGAAACATTCTATGTCTGCCATCGACCGGGACAGGCACCCAGAAAGGTAAGCGCCCCAAAACAAACCCCTATTCTGGTTAAAATTGCTACCAAAAGCCGAACTAGTGGATAGAACTCCCCAAAGAAAAACGAGCAAACTATGTGACATCACACGCTGCCGCGCCGCTGTCTGCGCAGCTCCCCCCTCCCCGGGAGGGGGAAGGGGGAGCCCCAGACCCTCCGCGCCGGCTACCCACACCTCAGTTCTTGAGGCTGGATGTCAAAAACGCGAAAAAAACGCCGACCGGAGGGAGGGAGGGATGCCGGGGAGCCTCTGGGACTCACCCAGAAAATGGCGTTTCATTACATTCAACGCTGGTTTTCTGGGGGGAGCCCCGTCGGCTCTCCGGAGCTAACTACCCACAGACGGAAAAAAGAGGGACTTACCCGGGAGCGGCGTCGTCGCTCCATCCTCAACTCGAAGCCGAGACAACTGGCTGCAACCGCCGACCCAAAGCAACACAGGCCCGCCGGGGCCCAGGAACATTGACAAGGTAACGAGCAGCCAGGACCCTGTTCGACCGCCAAAAAACCCCGCGCCCGAATAGCAGACCAAGACATATTCCCAAAGACGGCAGCAAGCGCCGCGAACTTCCGAACGTCATGGGCACGGGGATAGACCGCAGGCTGGCTGGACTTAATAACCCTGCGGACAACCTGAGAGACCCGCACCCGCGAACAGGTAAGAAGGGAAACCGGATCAACCCAGAGCGCGTCCCCGGACACAGAAGCCGTGGCGCGCAAATAACGGCGAAGCGCCGCAACCGGACACAAAACATGATGCACCCCGCCCTGACCAACCAAGCATCAACACCCATGGACCCCTCCGGAACGCAGCAGTCTCATTCTTTGCCAGAAAAGAAGGAGACGGCTGCAAGCGACAAAACTACACCACGACCAAAAGAGCAGAAGCCCCTGCGCCGGAGGAGAGCATGAAGCTCCCCGACCCGACCCCAGAGGCCAAAGCCAACAAGAAAAGAGCCTTGGAAAACAATCCCGGACCGAAGGGCCACAACAAACGAACTTGTGGCATGGACTGTCTCTACTGGTAGTGTGCGAGCCAGGAGAAGTATTTTTCAGTCTCGGGCTGCATGCGCCTTGGGTCACCTCACTAGGTCCCTGTAAGTATTACCCTTGGGGCTTGGGGTCACCTTCCACAAGTCACCTCGGATCTACCCCCGCTGTGTCTTTTTACTGCTCGGCACTTGGCCCGCCCTTGAAGTCAACTGGGGTTGAGGAATTCCTAGGAACTCACAGAACAAAAAAAAAATATGTAGAGAATAGCCTTGATAATTGGAGAACCTGATACTGATATTATCTTCTTAGGTGACTTCAACTTGCCTAGTCTCAGACGGAGAATAGCAAACAATAATAATACACCAGGAAATCTATCGGGACCCTAACCAAACCACAGATTAGAGAACTACTTAGATTCGTGACAATTTTCGATCGACCGGCAGATATCAGAGTCAAGAGAAATGAAAATATTCTAGATCTGGTCTTTATGAACAATGAAGACATAATCAGGGACATATGATTCAAATGCCACATACAGTACTTAGATCACATGCTCATTGAAGTGCAAATGACCATCAATACTCAGAATAAACCTAAAACGTTGATCAAGCGAGAGGGGTTATTCAGTAAATTCAATTTTAATAATAAAAGGATAGACTGGGAGAAAATAAAAAGGAACTTACAAACATTCCATGGAAAACTGTTCTAAGTAATACAAGTCCTACAGAAGGAATTGAAAAACTGATTCGGAAGCGTATCAAGTCTGTCTCAAACATGTTCCTTTGAGGAAAGCCAGAAAAAGGCCCAACGTAGAAAGAGAACGCAAACGACATTATAAAAGAAGGAAAAAATAACGTAAATTCTTAAGCAGACACAACTTTCTCTACAAAGAAGGATAATTTAAATAGGGAGATTGAAGAAATTGAGCGGAAATTGAAACACTCATATCAGACTAAAGAAAGGCAGTTAGAACAGAAAGCAATTCAGGAAATAAAGAAAAATCCAAAATACTTCTTCACATATGCGAAATCAAAAGCAAAAACCACTGCCAGTATTGGACCTATTCGTACGAGTGTAGGTTCATACACAGAGGATGACCAAGAAATTAGTGAAATCCTAAAAAGGCCATATGAGGACATGTTTAGCACTCCAATAAACAACATGAAAGTGGAAGATCAAGACAATTTCTTTATGCGTGATATCCAAATCCCTGTAAATATAACTGATATCAACATGAGCGTACTAGATTTTGAAAGCGAAATTGAAAACATGCCTATGCACTCTGCTCCAGGTCCAGATTCATGGAATTCAATATGTATAAAGAAATGTAACGTGCCAGTAGCACAGGCACTCAGTATAGTGTGGAGAAAGAGCTTGGACACGGGGGAGATACCAGATGCACTTAAAGTAGCAGACATAGCCCCTCTGCACAAGGGAGGGAGCAAAGCTTTGGCAAAGAATTATAGACCAGTTGCACTAACGTCCCACATAATAAAAGTATTTAGAGTGTGATTAGGAGTCAGGTCACCAATTTCATGGAGACCAATGACCTTCACAACCCAGACCAACATGGATTTCAAGTGGGAAGATCGTGCCTCTCACAGCTACTTGATCACTACGACAAAATCACCGAGGCATCAGAAGAAAAACAGAATGCTGATGTGGTATACACGGACTTCGCAAAGTCATTCGATAAATGTGACCATGGAGTGATAGCACACAAAATGAGGTCAATGGCAATAGCCGGTAAAGAAGGACTCTGGATACTCAGTTTTCTGTCAAATAGGACTCAACGAGTAACAGTTAATCATATAAAATTGAGTCCAAGTGCAGTTAAAAGCTCTGTACCTCAAGGTACAGTCCTTGCACCACTGCTTTTCCTTATTCTCATATTAGATATAGACAAAAATACAAGTCACAGCTTCGTATTATCCTTTGCAGATGACACAAAAATCAGCATGAAAATTACCTTGGCTGAAGACATTGAAAAACTTCAAGCATATATTAATAAAGTTTTCGACTGGGCAACAGAAAATAACATGATGTTTAACATTGATAAATTCCAAGTACTCAGGTATGGTAAAAATGAGGACCTTAAACATAATACAGGGTATAAAACACAATCAAATGTGCCTATAGTAGAAAGCAGCATGTCAAGGATTTGGGAATAATGATGTCTGACAACCTAACGTTTAGGGAGCATAACCAAGCAAATATTGCGACAGCCAGAAAAGTGATCGGATGGATTACGAGAACTTTCAAATCCTGGGACCCCATCACAATGGTTGTACTCTTCAAGTCACTTGTGTTGTCCCGTCTTGTGTACTGCTCAGTACTCACTTTCCTGTTCAGAGCAGGAGAGATTGCTGAAATAGAGGGAATACAGAGAACATATACGGCACGCATAGACGCGATAAAGCACCTAAATTATTGGGATCGTCTCAAAGCCTTCCAAATGTACTCACTAGAAAGACGACGAGAGATATATCAAATAATATACACGTGGAAGATACTGGAGGGCCAAGTACCAAATCTACACAGTAAAATAACAACGTGAAACAGTGAAGAGCAAAGGTGCCATAGGTACAACCAGAGAACACTGTATAATTATCAAAGGTCCACGATTGTTCAACACCCTCCCAGCTAGCATAAGAAATATTGCCGGAACAACTGTGGACATCTTCAAGATGAAACTAGATTGTTTCCTCCAAGGAGTGCCAGACCAACCTGGCTGTGGTGGGTATGTGGGCCTGCAGGCCACTCCAATCAACAGCCTAGTGGACCAAACTCTCACATGTCAGAGTAGATCTATTCCCAGAACCCCATCAACCAGGTATCAACCATGGGTCTTTGTTGCCCGTGTTTGCCTCTGGGTATGGGTAGTTTTCGTCACTGGTAGGGGTGCTGGGTACTACACAGCTAGTTTTCACCTCATACAGCGGCCAGCTCTGTTCTACCTGGGTACGTTGTCCTCTTATGGGGTTTTGCTTTTGTTTTTGTTTTTCTGCCTGGTGAGAGGGGTCTGCCTTGGTGGTGGCCCCTTCTGTGTTGGGGTGTATATATCTATCATTATATCTATTCTCAGCTTTTTGTGTGGTTGGTGGTACCCCTTGTTAGGCCCCTGTGAGTGGACATGTCCCAGGGGTTCAGCTATTAGCAGATTGTTTGGTAGTCTTGGGCACTGGTTTGCATTACCCTGCCTGGGCCTACCTTAATGTGTTAATAAGGCTAAGGGCCCTAGGAAACCCCACAGGGGCTTCCTGGTCCAATGGATGCAACCTTTGGGTCCCCTCTCGCTTCATGCGATTTAGAAGGTTGCTCTGTCCCCCTTGTCTCTGGGAGACAATCACTGGTTGTGCCTCCGCCATGCTACCTTTTGGGTCGGTGATTCTTTTGACCATGCGACGTTTGTTGCATGTACGTGCTCCAGTTCACCCAAGCTACTGATCATGATATGAGGGTGCAGTCAGCAGCTGCGTTGCATGCTAGGTTTTGGTTGCTGCAACACTCTAGGCTAGTTGCTTCCCTGGATGCCCAGAGACTGCCCCATTTTGGTTTTGGGGACCCAGACTTGGGGGTGGGAGACGCTTTGGCTCTGGTTCCATCCTCCCCCTTGTCCTTCCCCTTCTATTGTTCATTTGGTTTCTCTCCCCCCCCCCCCCCTTGCATCCGGCTCCGAAGCATTTGAGGGTTCTTGGAGTCACGGCAGGGTATACATGGTGTTAAGACTCAGGCAGTCTCGGGGGAGTCCCCTTCCGGGGTGGCGGCGAAGGTATTTGAGCCTGGTCCCCCTGCTGAAGCTTCTGGGTCTGACAAGTAGGCCCCCTTCGTTCCTACTTTTCAGCTGCTCCTGCCTTTTCTTTAGAGGCGGGGGGGGGGGGGTGGATGTGGAAGACAGCTCGGCCCTCAGATCCTCGGGGTAAGATTCCTGGGGTGCTGGGGTGGAGGAGGGGGTTGACTTGGGGGGGCCTTGTGACCTGTTGGACCTCACTTGGGTTTTGTGCCCTCAGAGCGGGGCTTGGTGTTAAAGGGTTTGGGGTTCTCTTTTGCTCTCTCCATATACGAGTTGGATTTGGTGTCTACCCCTCCCCGGGTTTGGTTCCATGGCCCCAATGGTTCTTCTGTTCCATCTTTCCGGAGGTTCCCTGCTTCCCAAGTCCAATCACAGTGGGTGCAGGAAGCCCTAGTGGCTTATCTCCTGCACGACTCAGAATTTCCTTTTGTAATGGATCCGCGTTCCTTTGTGAATGGATCTTCATGTTCTTACTGGGTTCGTTAGGAAGTTCCGGAGTCGTCTTGGTTACAAGACTGCCCTTTCTTCTCTTTGGAGACGTGGCATACGTTCTGTCGGTCCTGCACCATTACACTGGATTAATCTTTGTATGTAGATACCAGCTGCCTCGTATGGGCCAATAGGCCTTCTGCGGTTACCTCTATTCTTATGTTCATATGTTTGACCCCACTTTTATCTCCTATGTATCCCCCTATGTTTTCACCTTTGAGTGGTGGGAGGCTCAGACGGCATTGAGCATCTCAATGAGTGCTTGTTTGCCCCTGGCCTTCTGTGGGATGTTGGTGTGATGCAGTTTCATGTGCAGGTTCCTTCCCTTTCGGCTGCATTGGTCGCGGAGGACTTGCGTACATGGAGCCTGCTGGCTTCAGCTCTGCAGTTCTTCTCCATCCTTGACCTGTCTTCGGACTGGCTTGCAGTGGATGTGGAGGAGCTTGGGGCCACCTTTGGGTCTGGTGCGTTGCCTTCGGCAGCACGTGCATCGTCTACGCTGTTGAAGCTGTTCGTGCAGCTCCTGTGGGATGCGGTTTTGCAGTTTTTTACTTCTCGGCTCTTGTGTCCGCAGAGGTGCTTGCTTCTTCCTTGGAATCTGCTTCGGCCCTGGCTCTTAGATTGTCTTTGCTCTTTTATCCGTTGCCGTTTCCAGAGTCTGCAGTATCTGCAGGCGGCTTCGGCTAGTTGCCGTCCTATGTCGGAATTGTTGATCCTTCAAGGGATCCGTGTGGGGCCGGCTGGGTCATGCCAGGGCTCGGAGTTCTTTCTCTCGTGGTAGGCCAGTGGTGTCAGGTTCGGCACCGGCGCAGCCTTCGGTGCTATCCATTTCTGTTCAGCGCGGGGATTGCCATTTGCGCTGTTTGGTTGCTCATAAGGTGTGTCGGGACTTTTGCGGTTCGTTCCATTGATTGGGCAGTATGGGAGGGGGGGTGGCTCGATCTGCTCATGCCTGGTCCAAAGATTTGTGGGCCTTTTGGGTCGTTTCGTGTGGCCTATGATGGCGTTGGGTGATTCCTCCTTCGGGGGGTTTGGGCTGGCAAGCCAGGCCTCTTCTCCCTTGGGGATGGGTTGCTCTCCTTTTCCCTTCCTGGGGAGGGTGAAGCTGCGCAGACGGCAGTGCCGCGACGTGGTGACGTCATGCTCGTTAGCTCGTTTTTATTTTGGGAGTTATGTCCTTTAGTTCGGCTCTCGGTAGCAATTTCTTAACCAGAATTGGGGGTTTATTTTGGGATGCTTACCTTTCTGGGTGCCTGACCCGGTCGATGGCAAACATAGAATGCTTCCAACCACATGGGGGTTTCTATAGGTTGTTGCTCCTTGTGTCTCTCTGAGGGGGCCAGGTTCTGGCTCGTGGTCCCTGGTAGGCCTAAAGAACTCCATACACATGGCTGATGCCAAAGTCTGACATTAGCAATATCAGCCTGGATAACTCCGGGAAGCCTCCGAGTCTCACCCAGAAAATGGCTTTTCATTACATTCAACGCTGGTTTTTTTGGTAATACAGTATGTCCTGGGCTGGCATTCGGGAATGGGGCTTTTGGAGGCCGAACGGGGTCCTGGTTGCACGGTACCTCATTCATGTTCCTGGCTCTTCTTGGGCATGTGTTGCCTTGGGTCGCAGGTTGCAGCCAGTTGTCTCGATTTCGAGTTGTGGAGTGAGTGCCGTCTGTCTCCTGGGTAAGTCACTTTTCAGTGGGGAGCCCCTATGGCTCCCTGGAGCTTATCAGGCTAATGTATGTTATATTAGACTAGGACATTAGCTAAGGAGTTCAGACCTACCAGGGACCAGCACCAGAACCTGGCCCCTTCAGAGAGGTTTCAGGGAAGAATGGCCCTGGAAAACCCTTTGTGGTTGGGGGTTTTCCTTATCTGCCATCGACTGGAGTTAGGCACCCAGAAAGGTAGGCATAACAAAACAAACCCCACATGGTAAAAAACTAAAACAGAAAACCGAACAGAGGTAGAAACTCTCTACACTCCCAAGCAAACAAGCAATGATCACGCTTTACTACCGCGCCGATTGTCCGTGCAGCCCTTCCCGCCCCGAGAGGGGGAGGGGGGGACCCTGGACCTCACCGCACCGGCTGCCTAGCATCAATTCGTAAGCTAATGTCAACTAGGACAGACGCCTCTCTGGCCTCAGTTTCCTAGGCGGTGTTTGCCTTTCATGGCGTTCACTGCCGTGTGTTGTGTTGTGCAGTGGCCAGGTGTTCCTCATCAGTACCAGGGCTGCATGCGCTTAGGGGCTTCCTTCCATAAGCGTCCTGTGAGTACTGTCCCTACGTGACAGGGTTATCTTCCCTGGGGCGGAGTAGACGAGGTCTACTCCGCTCGAGCTGTCAGGCGGCAGTTGCCACAAATATATTATTACCTAATTATTTCAATGTCGCTGATTGATTTTTCTTAGTTTTTTGAAATAATATTATTCAATACAGTGAACTGTGATATATTTATATAATAAAATGTGTGAACCATCGCTGTACTCAAAATTATGGTGTTCATATTAGTGATTCAATTATTATGTTCATAAAACAATAAACAAATAGTTTTGCTGTTATTACACTATATACACAGGTTATATATAAGTATCTGCATGTTTTGCTCACCATAACAAACCACTAAGTTGGTATTGTGAGTCAAAATGCAACGAGGTGTGACCGCCACACACCAGCCAGCCACTCGTTGCTACTCCCTCCTTCAACACCTTGCTCACCCTCATTCTCCTCCCACAATACTGTTTTTGCATTTATTCACTATACACAGATGTTATATATAAGTATTTACATGTTTTGTTCACCATAACTGTACATCTAACCTTGTATGGTGAGTAAAGGCACAAAGACGTAGCTACTCACACAGTCAGCTGGTGGCAGCCACTCTCAAGGCCAGACACTAATATTTCTCCCTCCTTCAATACTGTTTGTGGAGTTATTACGCTATATACACATATTATATATAAGTATCTACCTGTTTTATTCACCATACCTGTACAAATAAGCTGGTATGGTACCCAAAGACCATAGTGGCCACGAGTAAACAACATGGTAAGTCGTGCAGATGATGCACCTCCCTCACCAAAATGGCGGCTCCCAACCTACTCCTATTGCTGTTATTACACTCTATACACACGTTATATATAAGTATCTACATTTGTGTTCACCATTACGAACCACTAAGCTGGTATGGTGAGTGCAGTCAATAAAAGGTGGCCACACACAGTCAGAAGACGACGCCAACACCCTCCCTCCCACAGCATTACTGTGTCCCACATTCATTACAGAGGAGCATTACTCCTCCCTCCATGGAGCACAGCCCTAAATATCACCACAATCCCGCTATTATCATGGTCAGATTTATCACAGTCAGGGGTCTTCTGTAATACTATCATCGCTAAATAATAGCATGAACATATATATTATGGCATTTGTAGGCGATGCTGTGATCACAAGCTGAACAGCGGTGCTGTGAGCTCGTGCTGCGTGCTTCAGCCTTGGTGGCTTGCTCAATACTGAAGCTCTCACACCCAAGAATGTTGGCCTGGATTTTTTTCTAGGTGGCACCTGGCAACTATCGATCGTGGCTGCACTATAGCTGCTCCTACCAGGCGAGGCGTTTAAATTATAGCGCTAGACACAAAATCATATATGTATGACATGCGCGGTTTTGGTTTTGTCACTGAAAGTATATGTGTGTGTGTGTAATTACCTAAGTGTAATTACCTAAGTGTAGTTACAGGATGAGAGCTACGCTCGTGGTGTCCCGTCTTCCCAGCACTCTTTGTCATATAACGCTTTGAAACTACTGACGGTCTTGGCCTCCACCACCTTCTCCCCTAACTTGTTCCAACCGTCTACCACTCTGTTTGCGAAAGTGAATTTTCTTATATTTCTTCGGCATCTGTGTTTAGCTAGTTTATATCTATGACCTCTTGTTCTTAAATTTCCAGGTCTCAGGAAATCTTCCCTATCGATTTTATCAATTCCTGTTACTATTTTGTATGTAGTGATCATATCACCTCTTTTTCTTCTGTCTTCTAGTTTTGGCATATTTAATGCCTCTAACCTCTCCTCGTAGCTCTTGCCCTTCAGTTCTGGGAGCCACTTAGTAGCATGTCTTTGCACCTTTTCCAGTTTGTTGATGTGCTTCTTAAGATATGGGCACCACACAACCGCTGCATATTCTAGCTTTGGCCTAACAAAAGTCGTGAACAATTTCTTTAGTATATCGCCATCCATGTATTTAAACGCAATTCTGAAGTTGGAAAGCGTGGCATAGGCTCCTCGCACAATATTCTTTATGTGGTCCTCAGGTGATAGTTTTCTATCTAGAACCACCCCTAGATCTCTTTCTTTATCAGAATTCTTTAAAGATTTCTCACATAATATATAGGTTGTGTGGGGTCTATGTTCTCCTATTCCACATTCCATAACATGGCATTTATTAACATTGAATTCCATTTGCCAAGTGGCGCTCCATGTACTTATTTTGTCCAGGTCATCTTGAAGGGCATGACAATCATCTAAGTTTCTTATCCTTCCTATTATCTTAGCATCATCAGCAAACATGTTCATATAATTCTGTATACCAACTGGTAGATCATTTATGTAGACAATAAACATCACTGGTGCAAGAACTGAACCCTGTGGTACTCCGCTTGTGACATTTCTCCAGTCCGATACATTGCCTCTGATCACTGCCCTCATTTTCTATCAGTCAGAAAATTTTTCATCCATGTTAGAAGCTTACCTGTCACCCCTCCAATATTTTCCAGTTTCCAGAACAACCTCTTATGTGGAACTCTGTCGAAAGCCTTTTTTAGGTCCAGATAGATGCAGTCAACCCAACCATCTCTTTCCTGTAATATCTCTGTTGCTCGATCATAGAAACTGAGTAAATTCGATACACAGGATCTTCCAGATCGAAACCATACTGTCTGTCTGATATTATATCATTTCTCTCCAGGTGTTCTACCCATTTAGTTTTAATTATTTTTTCCAATATTTTGACTATTACACTTGTCAATGATACCGGTCTATAGTTAAGGGGGTCTTCCCTGCTTCCACTTTTGTAGATTGGAACTATGTTAGCCTTTTTCCACACATCAGCTACAACTCCTGTAAACAGGGATGCCTGAAAAATCAGTTGAAGAGGAATGCTGAGCTCAGGTGCACATTCTCTCAGAACCCATGGCGAAACTCCATCTGGACCAACTGCTTTGTTCTTATTTAGCTCCTTGAGCATTTTTTCCACTTCGTCTCTAGACACCTCTATGTGCTCTATGTTGTTCTCTGGAATTCTTATTGTATCTGGTTCCCTGAAGATTTCATTTTGTACAAACACACTTTGGAACTTTTCGTTTAATGTTTCACACATTTCCTTTTCATTTTCCGTGAATCTATTTCCCATTTTCAACCTCTGAATATTATCCTTTACCTGCAATTTGTTGTTTATGAATTTATAGAATAGACCTGGTTCTGTTTTACATTTGTCTGCAATCCCTTTTTCAAAATTCTTTCTGCCTCTCTCCTCACTGCCGTGTAGTTGTTTCTCTCGCATCTTTGTATCGCTGGTATGTTTGGGGGTTTGGCCTCTTCCTGTATTGATTCCATTTTGTGACTTTTGGTCTCTGGCCCTCTCGCACTTTCTGTTGAACCAATCCTGTTTCCTAGTTCTGCTTCTCTGTTTTGGTATAAATTTTTTTGTCCTTTATCATATATTTCACAAAACTTGACATACATCTCATTCACTTCCTTGCCTAGCAACAAGTCTGTCCAATTATACTCACTAAAAAATTTCTAAGGTTGCCATAATGTCCTCTCCTAAAGTCAGGTTTTTCAATTGCATCACCTCATATTTTCTTCCAGATTATATCGCATTGCATACTTTATTCCCAAAAAGACATGGTCACTTTTACCCAAGGGAGGAAGGTACTGAATGTCAAATATTTCTTCCTCCTTCCTGGTAAATATCAAATCTAGCATGGAGGGAACGTCCCCTTCCCTCATCCTCGTAGCTTGTTTAACATGTTGATACAAGAATGTTTCCAGGATGAGGTCTACAAATTTACAGGTCCAAAATCTTCTGTTTTAGCTTCATATGCTTCCCAGTCTATGGATTTCAAGTTGAAGTCGCCGACTATCAACAGTCGTGAACTATCGTTATCCGCTCTCGCTATGATCTCTCTCATTATTGTTATAAGACCTTCTCGTTTACTATCTAGCTCCTCTTTGACCATGTGCTGCGGTGGACTATATGCATTTATGATCATTAGTTTATCATCCTCATGGCAGATCTCTAGTGCTATTATATCAACTTCTTGTGGATTGGCAGTCATTATTTCGTTCACCTTTAGGTGTTCTTTCACCAGCACAGCAACGCCACCGCCTTTCCTATTTTTCTGTCCCGTCTCCAAATTGAGTAGCCCCTTGGGAATATGACCTCATTTAAAATAACATCTTCAAGTTTTGTCTCCGTGAGTGCAACAATGTCTGGTGTCTGCAGCTGTATTATATCACTTAACTCCAGTATCTTTGACCTTACTCCATCTATGTTGGTGTATGCAATCTTCAGGAACTTGTTCCCCCTCTTCTTATTTTCACTCCCCCTTTCTCTAATGATTTTGTTGGTTTGCCTTTATGTACCACTCACTGGTCTGCCTACTCCTATCACTTTGTAGAAAAAAGAATTGATATCTTCTTCATTCCTGCTCTCATTTAAACGTTTTGCCTCGGCGAGGTTCAGTTTCAGCTTCTCTCTATCTTCTTTTGAAAGATCTCGTCTTAACGACCACACTTTCCCATCCTCATCATTACGTAATTTTTTAGCATTCCTTAGTACTTCTTCCATCTGTTTGGCACCATTTAGGGTGATCCTCAAGGTCGATCTTTCCCTTTTACATATCTGCCTATTCTCCTGTAGTCGCTCACATTCTCTATGGTTGTAAGACCTTCCACGAGGCCAACAATTTTATCTACTACTTTTGCTTCTTCTACAGCTCTTTCTGACCTAGATGTTATCTCCTTTTCTTTGCAGCCAAAATGATCAGGGACTTACTTCGATCAACTGTGTTTTGCACCAACTCGGGTTAGATGCCAATTCTTTCCTCACTTCTAGCCTAATGTTTGTTTTATCCTGGTTGCTGCAGTGTTGGGCTTCCTTTACTGCTTCTTCCATTTTTCCTTCTCCTTGGCCACTTGCGCATAAGTGAGTTGCATATCTTTCTTGCACTGTTCTATACCCTGTGTAACTTCCTCCATCTGTGCTGACAAAAGCTGTTTCTCCTGATGAAATTCCTTACCTAACCTATTGTAGTCATCTATGTTTAAATTTACTTTAACTTCTTCCAAAGCTATTTTTAAGAGTCTATTTTCTTCTTCCATGGCTTTGCAATTTGTTTCCAATTGAATTTATCCTTGCACAGGTCTTGACTACACCCTCAAGACATACAACTTTGCTATTCAAATGGTCATTACTTTCTTTCAATTTACTAATTAATTCTACATGAGAGGTCACTATAGCATCTAATTTTACCAACTTGTTGTGTAGACTGGTTATCTCAATGCTTTCTTCACTGAATCCAGCAAAATCAAGCTCTGTTTGTATTTCCCTCTTGCCGCCGCCGCCATCTTGAATGTTGTTCTCTGCACTGTAACACTAGGGCAACTTTTTCTCATCCAATTTTTCACTTCCCTTGGCACATTCCTGTTATCTCACTATTTTTCAAAGCACTATACCTTTATGTTCTCTGGGACACCACTCCACTATCGTCATCCTGTACTACAATACTTAGGATTGTTGAAATATGCTGGAGCTCCTCTTGTCTGCCTCTTGGAAAGAACTTGGGATAGGNCCCGGCCTGACAACCAAGCATCAACCACCCACGGACCCTTCTTTGCCAGAAAAGAAGGAGACGGCTGCAAGCGAACAAAACAATCACCACGACCAAAAGAGCAGAACCCCTGCGCCGGAGGAGAGCATGAAGCTCCCCGCCCGACCCCCAGAGGCCAAAGCCAACAAGAAAAAGAGCTTGGAAAAACAATCCCTGACCGAAGGGGCCACGACGAAACGAGGAGACGAAAGGAAAGCGAGCAACATCAATACCGAAGGCAAGCTGAAGCATCTCCGCCAGCGCCGCACGATACGAGGCGACAGTGTTAGCATAAGATACGGTCCTGAAACAACAACGAGAGGAAGGACAAGACCACCCGAACAGACAAGGAATTAACACGACGAAGACGCAAAAAGAAACAGAAGGACCGCCAGGAAACTTCATACTGCCGCCGAGAAGAAGCCCGCAGGTGAGACACCAACACCATAGGCACCTGATCACCATAGAGATGATGATAAACTCGAGTCAAAAATTCCATACGCGAAGACTCGAGGAGAAGACCGAACCAGCCACGTGACGCACCGGCCTGATCTGCTGAAAGAGGCGGAGCGCGGAAAAACCCCGGGTTCGGACACCGAGCAACCAGGCCTGAAACCAAGGCTGGGCCGGCCACCAAGGGGCCAGAAGGACACTCTCCCCTGGTAAGTCTCTAAGCGAGTCAGGACCTGGAGCAACAGCTGAACGGGGGAAAGAGGTACAGGAACCCCCACCTCGACCAGTCTAGCCGCAAGGCGTTGACCCCGACGGCCTCGCGATCGGGGAAGGGCGCCGCATACACGGAAAGAGCCGCGACCACGCCGACGCGAAGAGGTCCACCTCGGGACTCCCGAACGTCTGCAAAGCCAACGGAAGGACTCGTCGTTCGACCGTCCACTCCGTGGAGAGGGGAACTAAGGAATTAATAGGACAGAACCCCCCACCAGGCAAAAACAAAAGAAAAACAAAACCCCCGCAAGAGGACAGCGAACCCCAAGGAACAGAGCCGGCTGCTATGTCGGGAATACAAGCTGTGCAGCACCCTGCGCCCCTACCAGTGCAAACTGCCTCTCACCTGCCAGAAACAAGGGAGAACAGAAACACCCAAGAGCCCAACAGGCGGCCGAAAAACCGAAAAAGGTAAAACGGACCAGCAGAGGCAGATCCCGAGGAGCCTGTGGAAGGTGGCCCCAAGCCCCAAGGGCAGTACTTACAGGGCACCTAGGGCAGGAAACCCTAGGTGCATGCAGCCCGAGTACCGAAAATTACTCCTGGCTCTCGCACCCACAAAACAAACACCACACGCAAGCACAGTGTTGTAGCGACACCGGAGCCAGAGCACACGACCTTCGCCTATAGCATCAGCCTCAAGAACTGAGGTGTGGGTAGCCGGCGCGGAGGGTCTGGGGCTCCCCCTTCCCCCTCCCGGGGAGGGGGGAGCTGCGCAGACAGCGGCGCGGCAGCGTGTGACGTCACACTAGTTTGCTTGTTTTCTGTTGGGGAGTTCTATCCACTAGTTCGGCTTTTGGTAGCAATTTTAACCAGAATAGGGGTTTGTTTTGGGGCGCTTACCTTTCTGGGTGCCTGTCCCGGTCGATGGCAGACATAGAATGCTTCCAACCACACGGGGGCTTCTATAGGCCATTGCTTCCCTTGCCTCTCTGAGGGGGCCCGGTTCTGGCCGTGGTCCCCGGTAGGCCTAAGAACTCCATACACATGACTGATGCCAAAGTCTGACATTAGCATATCAGCCTGGGATAGCTCCGGGGAGCCGACGGGGCTCCCCCCAGAAAAATATATGTAACTGGTATTATTTAACAATGATAGTATTATAGAAGACCCCTGACTGTGATAAAAATGACCAGGATTCTGATAATAGCAGGACTGTTGTGATAATTTGTGCTGTGCTATGGGAGGAGTAATGTTGAGAGTGGGAGGGTTGTGGTGTCATCTGCTGAATGTGTGTGGCCACCTGGCCACACACATTCGGCAGAAAGGCCATACAGGCCACACAAGGGGCCCTGACAGCTGAGTGGACAGCACTTTAGATTCATAGTCCTGAGGTTCCAGGTTCGATCCCCGGTGAAGGCGGAAATAAATGGGTAGAGTTTCTTTACTTTAGCCCTGGTGCACCTGTTCACCTAGCAGTAAATAGGTACCTGGGAGTTAGACAGCTTCTACAGGCTGCTTCCTGGGGGGGAGGGTGACAAAAAGGAGGTCTGGTCAAGGACCGGGCCACGGGGATGCCAAGCCCTGAAATCTTCTCAAGATAACTTCTTAAGATAACTTTTCAACCTGTTACTGTCTGCACTTACTATACCAGCTTAGTGGTTCGCTATGGTGAACACAAATGTAGATAGATATATATAATGTGTATATATTGTGTAATAACAGCAAAACTATTTGTTTATTGTCTTATGAACATCATAATGTAATCACTAATATAATCACAATACTTTTGAGTATACTGATGATTCACACATTTTATTATATAAATAAATCACACTACACACTATTGAATAATATTTCTGCAAAAACACTTAGAAAAAATCAATCTTAGACATTGAAATAATTAGGTAATAATATCTTTGTGGCAACTCCCGCCTGACAATTCGGGCAGAGCTGACCACCTCCGGCACTTGCTCTGTCAACGCCTCTTTCTGGGGGGAGCCCCGTCGACTCCCCGGAGCTATCCAGGCTGAATGGATATGTATAAGTTTTTGGCTTCAGTCAATGTGCACAGAGTTTTTGCCTACTGGGAACCATGAGCAAGAACCTGGCCCCCTCAAGAGAGGCACGAGGAGCAATGGCCTATAGGAACCCCCGTGTGGTTGGGAGCATTCTATGTCTGCCATCAACCGGATCTGGCACCCAGAAAGGTAGGCACCCTGAAACAAACCTCTATTCTGGTGAAAGTATTGCTGCTGAAAGCTGAACGAGTGGACAGAACTCCCCAAACGAAAATTAACAAATGAGCATGACGTCATCAAGTCGCCGCGCCATTGTCTGCGCAATCCCCCACTCCCAGGGAGGGGGAAGGGGAAACCCCAGACCCCCACGCCGGCAATCCACCCTTCAGTTCTCAGGCTGGTGTGCTACTGGTGTGGTCTTGTGCCTCTGTCTCCAGCGATTTGTCTCAGATTCTGTGCCTTGTGGCATGGACTGTCTCTACTGGTAGTGTGCGAGCCAGGAGAAGTATTTTTCAGTACTCGGGCTGCATGCGCCTTGGGTCACCTTCACTAGGTGCCCTGTAAGTATTACCCTTGGGGCTTGGGGTCACCTTCCACAAGTCACCTCGGGATCTACCCCCGCTGTGTCTTTTTACTGCTCGGCACTTGGCCGCCCTTGAAGTCAACTGGGGTTGAGGAATTCCTAGGAACTCACAGAACAGATAAAAAAAATATGTAGAGAATAGCCTTGATAATTTGGAGAACCTGATACCTGATATTATCTTCTTAGGTGACTTCAACTTGCCTAGTCTCAGACGGAGAATAGCAAACAATAATAATACACCAGGAAATCTATCGGGACCTAACCAACCACAGATTAGAGAACTACTTAGATTCTGTGACAAATTTTCGTTCGACCGGCAGATATCAGAGTCAATGAGAAATGAAAATATTCTAGATCTGGTCTTTATGAACAATGAAGACATAGTCAGGGACATTATGATATCAAATGCCACATGCAGCACTTAGATCACATGCTCATTGAAGTGCAAACGACCATCAATACTCAGAATAAACCTAAAACGTTGATCAAGCGAGAGGGGTTATTCAGTAAATTCAATTTTAATAATAAAAGGATAGACTGGGAGAAAATAAACAAGGAACTTACAAACATTCCACGGAAAACTGTTCTAAGTAATACAAGTCCTACAGAAGGAATTGAAAAACTGACTTCGGAAGCGTATCAAGTCTGTCTCAAACATGTTCCTTTGAGGAAAGCCAGAAAAAGGCCCAACGTAGAAAGAGAACGCAAACGACATTATAAAAGAAGGAAAAAATAACGTAAATTCTTAAGCAGACACAACTTTCTCTACAAAGAAGGAATAATTTAAATAGGGAGATTGAAGAAATTGAGCGGAAATTGAAACACTCATATCAGACTAAAGAAAGGCAGTTAGAACAGAAAGCAATTCAGGAAATAAAGAAAAATCCAAAATACTTCTTCACATATGCGAAATCAAAAGCAAAAACCACTGCCAGTATTAGACCTATTCGTACGAGTGTAGGTTCATACACAGAGGATGACAAAGAAATTAGTGAAATCCTAAAAAGGCCATATGAGGACATGTTTAGCACTCCAATAAACAACATGAAAGTGGAAGATCAAGACAATTTCTTTATGCGTGATATCCAAATCCCTGTAAATATAACTGATATCAACATGAGCGTACTAGATTTTGAAAGCGAAATTGAAAACATGCCTATGCACTCTGCTCCAGGTCCAGATTCATGGAATTCAATATGTATAAAGAAATGTAACGTGCCAGTAGCACAGGCACTCAGTATAGTGTGGAGAAAGAGCTTGGACACGGGGGAGATACCAGATGCACTTAAAGTAGCAGACATAGCCCCTCTGCACAAGGGAGGGAGCAAAGCTTTGGCAAAGAATTATAGACCAGTTGCACTAACGTCCCACATAATAAAAGTATTTCGAGTGTGATTAGGAGTCAGGTCACCAATTTCATGGAGACCAATGACCTTCACAACCCAGACCAACATGGATTTCAAGTGGGAAGATCGTGCCTCTCACAGCTACTTGATCACTACGACAAAATCACCGAGGCATCAGAAGAAAAACAGAATGCTGATGTGGTATACACGGACTTCGCAAAGTCATTCGATAAATGTGACCATGGAGTGATAGCACACAAAATGAGGTCAATGGCAATAGCCGGTAAAGAAGGACTCTGGATACTCAGTTTTCTGTCAAATAGGACTCAACGAGTAACAGTTAATCATATAAAATTGAGTCCAAGTGCAGTTAAAAGCTCTGTACCTCAAGGTACAGTCCTTGCACCACTGCTTTTCCTTATTCTCATATTAGATATAGACAAAAATACAAGTCACAGCTTCGTATTATCCTTTGCAGATGACACAAAAATCAGCATGAAAATTACCTTGGCTGAAGACATTGAAAAACTTCAAGCATATATTAATAAAGTTTTCGACTGGGCAACAGAAAATAACATGATGTTTAACATTGATAAATTCCAAGTACTCAGGTATGGTAAAAATGAGGACCTTAAACATAATACAGGGTATAAAACACAATCAAATGTGCCTATAGTAGGAAAGCAGCATGTCAAGGATTTGGGACTAATGATGTCTGACAACCTAACGTTTAGGGAGCATACCAAGCAAATATTGCATCAGCCAGAAAAGTGATCGGATGGATTACGAGAACTTTCAAATCCTGGGACCCCATCACAATGGTTGTACTCTTCAAGTCACTTGTGTTGTCCCGTCTTGTGTACTGCTCAGTACTCACTTTCCCGTTCAGAGCAGGAGAGATTGCTGAAATAGAGGGAATACAGAGAACATATACGGCACACATAGACGCGATAAAGCACCTAAATTATTGGGATCGTCTCAAAGCCTTCCAAATGTACTCACTAGAAAGACGACGAGAGATATATCAAATAATATACACGTGGAAGACACTGGAGGGCCAAGTACCAAATCTACACAGTAAAATAACAACGTGAAACAGTGAAGAGCAAAGGTGCCATAGGTACAACCAGAGAACACTGTATAAATATCAAAGGTCCACGATTGTTCAACACCCTCCCAGCTAGCATAAGAAATATTGCCGGAACAACTGTGGACATCTTCAAGATGAAACTAGATTGTTTCCTCCAAGGAGTGCCAGACCAACCTGGCTGTGGTGGGTATGTGGGCCTGCAGGCCACTCCAATCAACAGCCTAGTGGACCAAACTCTCACAAGTCAGAGTAGATCTATTCCCAGAACCCCATCAACCAGGTATCAACCATGGGTCTTTGTTGCCCGTGTTTGCCTCTGGGTATGGGTAGTTTTCGTCACTGGTAGGGGTGCTGGGTACTACACAGCTAGTTTTCACCTCATACAGCGGCCAGCTCTGTTCTACCTGGGTACGTTGTCCTCTTATGGGGTTTTGCTTTTGTTTTTGTTTTCTGCCTGGTGAGAGGGGTCTGCCTTGGTGGTGGCCCCTTCTGTGTTGGGGTGTATATATCTATCATTATATCTATTCTCAGCTTTTGTGTGGTTGGTGGTACCCCTTGTTAGGCCCCTGTGAGTGGACATGTCCCAGGGTTCAGCTATTAGCAGTTTGTTTGGTAGTCTTGGGCACTGGTTTGCATTACCCTGCCTGGGCCTACCTTAACCCTTAACATGCTCGGGGTCTAATATCCTGCTATCCGCACAGGCGCATGTCATTTTGAAAAAAAAAAATTATTTTTTCTTCCTAACCTGTTAATTTGTGTTCACTGATCACGGGAAAAATAATAAAAAAATCGTAAGTGCCATATATTGCCCGCTATAGGGCGGGGAAGTCTGGCAAATTATAGGCGCTGACTCAGCATGCGTCCCAGGCGGTCTGTTGCTCGCCAGCTGTCAGGCCAGAGTTGCCACAAAGAGATAATTACCTAATTATTTCAATGTCTCTGATTGATGTTTCATAGTTTTTTGCTGTAATATTATTCAATAGTGTGTAGTTTGATATATTTATATAATAAAATGAGTGAATCATTGCTGTACTCAAAAATATGGTGTGCATATTGTTGATTCAGTTATGTTCATCAATCAGTGAACAAATACTTTGTCGGTTATTACACTATAAGCACAGGTTATATATAAGTATCTGCATGTTTTGTTCACTATAACGAACCACTAAGTAGCTATTATGAGTCAAAAAGTAACGAGGAGTGACCGCCGTGTACCAGCCAGCCACTCCCGCCCTCCCTCCAGTCATCTGACTCGCCCACATTCTCCTCCCACAATACTGTTTTTGCTATAATTCACTATATACAGACGGTATATATAAGTATCTACATGTTTTGTTCACCATAACTGTACATCTAAGCTTGTATGGTGAGTAAATCACAAAGACATAGGACCTAACACAGTCAGCTGATGGCTGCCTCCCTCAAGGCCAGACACACTAATATTTCTCCTCCAACAATACTGTGTGGTGTTATTACGCTATATACACACATTATAAATAAATATCTACCTGTTTTATTCACCATACTTGTACAAATAAACTGGTATGGTGCCCAAAGACCATCGTGGTAACCAGTAAACAACACCGTCGTCTGCACGGTGGCGTCGTGCAGACGACGCCACCGCCCTCACCAAAATGGCGGCTCCAAACCTTCTCTTGCTGTTTATACCCTCTATACACACGTTATATATAAGTATCTACATTTGTGTTCACTATAGCGAACCACTAAGCTGGTATGCTGAGTGCAGTCAATAAAAGGTGGCCACACACAGTCAGAAAACATCGCCACCACCCTCCCTCCCACAGCATTACTCCTCCCTCCATGGCGCACAGCGCTAAATATCATCGCAATCCTGCTATTATCAGAACCCTGGTCACTTTTATCACAGTCAGGGGTCCTCTGAATAATATCATCGCTACATAATAGCATGAACAAGTTATTTGGCATTTTTAGGCGATGCTGTGGTCACAAGCTGAACAGCAGTGCTGTGAGCTCATGCTGCGTGCGTCAGGTGGTAGCTTACGCGATACTGAGGCCCCTAACACCCGGGAGTTTGGCCCACGATTTTTTTTTAAAATGGCGTCTGTTTACAAGAGCCCTGATGAAGGTGTGGTGAACCCGTGTATCCGGGCCGTTTAATCTGCGTAGTACTCCAACACATCATATGAGTGAAGAGCAGTGACTGGTTAAAACGCCTAGCACGTCATATGATGTGATGCGCACTTTAAGGGTTAATGTGTTTGTGTTAATAAGGCTAAGGTCCTCTAGGACCCACAGGGGGCTTCCTGGTCTAACAATGGATGCAACCTTTGGGTCCCCTCTCGCTTCATGCGATTTAGAAGGTTGCTCTGTCCCCCTTGCTTCTCTGGGAGACAATCCGGTATTACCTAATTGGTAATTTTTTTTTTTAAACCTAATGTAGTACAGGATGAGAGCTACGCTCGTGGTGTCCCGTCTTCCCAGCACTCTTTGTCATATAACGCTTTTGAAACTACTGACGGTACTTTGGACTCCACCACCTTCTCACTTAACTTGTTTTCCACCGTCTACCACTGCTAATTTGCGAAGGTTGAATTTTCTTTCTTACGTTTCTTCTTGGGGCATCGGTGTTTAGCTGTTAAATAAATCTATAAACTCTTGTTCTTGAAGTTCCAGGTCCCAAGAAATCCTTCCCTTGTCGATTTTAATCAATTCCTTTACTTTTTTGTACGTAGTTATCATATCGCTTCTTTTCTTCTATCCTATCTTCTAGTTTTGCATATTTAATGCCTCTAACCTCTCATCATAGCTCGTTGCCTTCATTTTTCTGGGAGCCACTTAGTGGCATGTCGCTGCAAAGACCTAAACGCTTTTCCAGTTTGTTGATGTGCTTCCTTAAATAAGGGCACCAACAACCGGCTGCATATTCCAGCTTTGGTTGGTCTAAATAAAAAGTCGTGGAACAATTTCTTTAGTAGTTCCCACCATGTATTTAAAAGCAATTCTTTGGTTAGAAAGTGGGAGCATGGCTCCTCGCACAATTTCTGTGAGTGGTCCTCAGGTGACAAGTTTTCTATCTATCTAAAACCCCCCTAGATTCATCCCTTTCTTTATCAGAATTCTTTAATAATTTCTCCATAATTTATAGGTTTTGTGGGGTATATCTTGTCTCCAATTCCACATTCCATAACATGGCATTTATCACTTAAGAATTCCATTTGCCAAGTGTTGCTCTCCTAAACTTATTTTGTCCAGGGTCTTCTTGATGGGCATGACACTCATCTAAGCTTCTTAT
>WNGS01164287.1:0-19420 GCA_020271785.1 Procambarus virginalis
CTTCTCGTATTCATCATCAGTTCTAAAAGAAAAAGTAGAAATCACAATCAAATAACTGGTAAACGAAGAACTCATACTGAATATAATTTCCTATCAAAAAAAGGAAAATTATTAAAAAACAAAACACTTAAGCTTACTTAAAGTGATCAATACAAATAAAACTGATTAACTGTCACATAGATAAAAGCTAATTCAAAAATACATTCAATTACAACAAAAATTCTATAACTACTACAACAAACCATACTATTAAACTTACGTGAGGTGATCAACTGGAGTGAGACTTGATAGCTACCACATAGATACTAAACACTATAACAAATATTCATATCATGACTACAAATCTTCAAAAAAATTATATAAAATACAAACAGAATAAGCGACAATTATAAAATACTAATCAAAATCATATAAAAACTCAAATATTAAATAAAACTAAATAATAAAAAATGTATTATGTGTCCTAAATAAAAAGATTATAATAATGTACAATGTCAAGACTTGAAATAAGTAAGAAAAGGCAAAAACATGGTAAACTAAAATAAAATTATAATAAAATTAAACTACCAGAATGAACTATAAAGCAAATTACAGGGCCTACTGTGCACTATACAGTGTACAATTGAACAGCCGAAAGGTTGCTATTTAACAGAGGCCACAGTTCCTTTATATATAAGGATTCCATTACTCTCAAATCTGACTGGCCATTTATACAAGTGTCCAAAATTTTAAAATCAGATTCCAGCAGAGAATGATTAAACTCATAACAATGGTTTCTAATCTCCGAAAATGCTGGTTTAGACAATGGTAATCCAGTCCTAAAAGAAACTCCCCGGTGCTCAAGTATCCTAATCTTAAAGTTCCGAATGGAACTCCCGATATAACCAGCATTACAGCTGGAACAATTATACATATATACGACATTAGAGCACAGGGGGGTAGGCACTTTATCTTTAAATTTAAAATAAGAGCCTATGGTATTAGTGTTGACAAAACTAAATCTAAAGTCTACTTGAGGATAACAATGCTGCAACATTTTCCTCAAACGACTCCTCACAGAAAAAAATAGTGCCATAAAATGGTAATTTAATATATTTAATATTCCTTTCTACTGTAGTAATCCTACAGGATGGGTGAAACTTCTTATTTAAGAAATTCCTTATAAAGGTATAAATCATATGTAAAGGGTAACCATTGTTTGAAAAAAATTTCACAAGAAAATTAATTTCTTGATCAAAGTTATTCCAATTAGAACATAAAACAAAGGCCCTATTCAGTAAAGTATTAATTGCATTTTTCTTAAAAATATCAGGAACAAAAGAATTAAAATTTAAACCTAACCCAGTAAAAGTTGGTTTTCTAAAAACATTAGTGTTGAACCCATTAAGGTTGTTCACTTTGACATCAAGAAACGATAATGAATAATCCACTTCACACTCTGCAGTGAAACGTATATTACTATGTTGTGCATTAAGATACTCTCTAGATTTCTCAATATGACATTGGTCCTTAAATAACAAAAAAGTGTCATCTACATATCTCCTGTACAAGACTGGTTTAAAGGCCAAAGGACATTTATCAAGCCAATTTGTTTCATGAAAACTCAAAAACGCATTGGCAAGTGCAGGACCTAAGGGAGACCCCATTGCTACTCCATCGATTTGTTTATAATATTTATTATTAAACATAAAGACAGAGTCTTTAACCGCTAATTCTAACAACCGTCTGAACATTTTACTACAAAACCCAGACACTAAATTAGTGTCAGCAAATAGCTGATTTATACAAATATCAATGGTTTCCAACAAAGGAATATTAGTAAAAAGTGATTCGACATCGAAACTGGCCATTATAGTTGGGAACTCAAAATTTAAAGAGGAAAGTTCCTTTACAAAATCCTGAGAATTTCTCACAGTAAATTCATTATGCGTTAATAGTTCTAATAATGGACCCAGAAACTTTGCCAGTTTATAATTAAAAGTGCCAATCGCTGATAAAATAGGACGAATCGGTATACCTGTTTTATGAACTTTAGGTAACCCATATAAGATGCCTGGCTTAGAGCCAGTTGCAAGCAATTTTGGTGTGGTGGCAACCACCAGCCGGGTCGGACGTTCCCCTGGTCTCCCTGCTGGTGTTTACATTGGGCGATTGTTGGTTGCCCTGACGGGTGGTTGTTTGCCACTGCAGGGTGACTGTTTTTCAGTCTCAGTATGGGGACTTACGTGCCGCCACTCAGGAGGAAGGACTCGGCTGGGCTGACGTTTACCTGTCGGGTGGATATTGACGTCGTCAGCAACACTCTGTTTGCAGTTATGGGTGTGAAAGTGGAGGATCTCGTCGGTCTACAGGTTGTTCGTGACGACAGAGTAATTGTGAAGTTTGCCGAGAGTGGCTTGTTCAAGAGGTTTCTCGACCAGTATGAGGACAAGGTGGTGGGGCTGAGCAACGGTCTTGGCTCTGTGACTGTGACGAATTTGAGTGTGGAGTACACATACGTGTCTATTAAGAATGCGCCATTTGAGATGTCCGAGGATCTCCTCCGTCGGGCTCTTGCCAGGTATGGGCGTGTGGACTATATTCGTGCCTGTCGATACACAACCGGGGACGTCAAGGGACTCGGAAATGGCTACAGAACAGCTAAGATGGTTCTTCATGGGCATGTGCCTTCTTCTCTCGCGCTTGCTGGCTTACGGTCTGCTTCTCCTACCGTGGGCAGACTCGAACGTGTTTTAAATGTGGCCACGTTGGACATTGGCTGCTGCCTGCGACACTCGGATGTATGATCGGGTGAATGTGTTTAATGAAGCGGATTTTCCTCCCTTGCCCGAGCGTGAGGATGTGTCAGTTGTGGATGATACCCTTGTGTGAGGACGGCTGCAGTGTTGGATGCCGCTCCAGTTAGTGCTGTTGGTGGTGTGGGCGTCGGGGTGGTGGGGGGTGCGGCCCCGCCCCCGCCGTCGGCTTCCTCGCCTCCGCCGGCTCCTCCGCCTCCGCCGGCCCCGTCTCCGGCTCCTGTGTTGCCTGCAGGGTGTGGGCCTGTACCCCCTGTGGCTGAGGTTGATGTTTTTATAGATCATGTGTTGCCCGGTGACTTGCGGCCGGCCGTGGGCTCTACTGGGATGCCTCCTGCTGCGAGCGACAGTTCGGATGGTCAGCAGCCTCTGTCCAAGCGTTCCCGGAGGACTAGGAGTGTGTCGCCCTCTCGTGGGTGGGCTGCAGAGTGTGACGTTGTGGTGGATGATGTGATGGAGGGGCCTGTGCGGCCTCCTGTGGCGCCTACGACGCCTGCTGCCTCCCCTCCTTGGGAGGTTGCTCCTAGTGGTCGTGACCTTGTGGTGCTCCTCACGAAACCTGTGCGCCGGGAGGCCTCTGATCCTGTGCCCGGTGGTAGGAGCCCTAGCAAATGTGCGTTCCCTATGTTCCCCCTGGAGTGAAGAACCGTGTGTCTATCGATGCGGTCCTCTGTGGCTACCCAGTCCGTCCCCTGGTGCTCGAACCCCTCGTGCTGCACCCTCCCTGTGGTATCGGCAAGTGGAGTCCCGCTGGGTGCGACGCAGACTTTGGAACTTACTGTGGATAGCCGGGTGTATCCGGCTAAGTGGTGCCCCTATACTATCTGGGTACCGAGGGTGAAGTGTTTTGTTTATGGGGTGCCGGACCTGATGCCTCAGCCTTGTGCGTCGCCTGGTAGACCGGTGTCTGATGATGTAAGCTCGTTTGGGAGGCATACTGTTTGCGGTTTCCGAAGGCGGAGTTTCCCGATAAATATGCGTAGTTTGTGCTTGCATTCTGTGCTCCTGGAACGGTTATAGCCTTATTGTATTGTGTGCTGTGTGATTGTATTGTTTGCCTAGTTTCGTCCTTGTGTGCATTGTTTTTGTGCTTAGTTCATACTGTACTGTTTTCCGTGTGTGTTCGACTGTTCTCTTCTGTATTGTGTTTCTCATGGTGTTCTGTGTGTGTGTGTGTGTGTGTGCTTCTTGTGTGTGTGTTCCCTTTTGTCGGATCCTGCGTGTTCCGGTGTTTTTCACGTGTCTGGGTTGTGTTTGTCGTTTGTCTCACGGTTCCTGTGTGTTCCGGTCGAATGGTCGCGTGTTTTCTGTATTGTGTGTGCCGGGTGTTCCGTGGGTGGTGTTGTGTATTGTAATTTTTTTACCTTTGTACCTTTACTTCTCAATGTTTAATTTTTCGCCATTGTGTGTTTTTACTGTAACTTGGCGCGCCTCGTCGGGGTTGTGCACTTTATGTTGTACTTTTCTATTGAAATTTCCTTGTTCCATGGATTCTCATTATGGTTGTGCAATGAACTTGTCCACTGTGTTTTTATTGTATTCCTGTATGTTCAGCTTTGGTGTGTCTTCTGTAATGTTACTTAGTTCTGTGTTGCTTGCATGTACATTGGTGTGTTATGTTGATGGGTGGGGTGTGTACTGTGTAAGTTTTTTTTGGTGCTTCGGTGCCTTCATGTTTNGTCCCTGAGCTCCCTGGAACACCTGGTCCTTGAGCTCACTGGAACACCTGGTCCTGAGCTCCCTGGAACACCTGGTCCCTGAGCTCACTGAGACATCTGGTCCATGAGTTCCCAACAACACTTTCTCCCGGCCGTTGGTGAAAAGATCGAACCTGTGATGTGTTTCCTAGACCTGAGGACGCTCGTTGATGGTACTGTGGCTCGTTAATGGTATTGTGGCTCGTTGATGGTACTGAGGCTCGTTGATGGTACTGTGGCTCGTTGATGGTACTGAGGCTCGTTGATGGTACTGATGCTCATTGATGGTACTGAGGCTCGTTGATGGTACTGTGGGCTCGTTGATGGTACTGAGGCTCGTTGATGGTACTGATGCTCGTTGATGGTACTGATGCTCGTTGATGGTACTGTGCCTCGTTGACAGTACTGTGGCTCGTTGATGGTACTGAGGCTCGTTGATGGTACTGATGCTCGTTGATGGTACTGAGGCTCGTTGATGGTACTGAGGCTCGATGACGGTACTGAGGCTCGTTGATGGTACTGAGGCTCGTTGATGGTACTGAGGCTCGTTGACGGTACTGAGGCTCGTTGATGGTACTGAGGCTCGATGACGGTACAGAGGCTCGTTGACGGTACTGAGGCTCGTTGACGGTACTGAGGCTCGTTGATGGTACTGTGGCTCGTTGACGGTACTGTGGCTCGTTGACGGTACTGAGGCTCGTTGACGGTACTGAGGCTCGTTGATGGTACTGAGGCTCGTTGATGGTACTGAGGCTCGTTGATGGTACTGAGGCTCGTTGATGGTACTGAGGCTCGTTGATGGTACTGTGGCTCGTTGATGGTACTGAGGCTCGTTGACGGTACTGTGGGTCGTTGACGGTACTGAGGCTCGTTGATGGTACTGTGGCTCGTTGATGGTACTGATGCTCGTTGATGGTACTGAGGCTCGTAGATGGTACTGAGGCTCGTTGACGGTACTGAGGCTCGTTGACGGTACTGAGGCTCGTTGATGGTACTGAGGCTCGTTGACGGTACTGAGGCTCGTTGACGGTACTGTGGCTCGTTGAAGGTACTGAGGCTCGTTGATGGTACTGATGCTCGTTGATGGTACTGAGGCTCGTTGATGGTACTGTGGCTCGTTGACGGTACTGTGGCTCGTTAATGGTACTGATGCTCGTTGATGGTACTGATGCTCGTTGATGGTACTGAGGCTCGTTGATGGTACTGATGCTCGTTGATGGTACTGATGCTCGTTGATGGTACTGAGGCTCGTTGACGGTACTGTGGCTCGTTGACGGTACTGTGGCTCGTTGATGGTACTGAGGCTCGTTGATGGTACTGTGGCTCGTTGATGGTACTGTGGCTCGTTGATGGTACTGTGGCTCGTTGATGGTACTGTGGCTCGTTGATGGTAATGTGGCTCGTTGACGGTACTGTGGCTCGTTGATGGTACTGAGGCTCGTTGACGGTACTGAGGCTCGTTGACGGTACTGTGGCTCGTTGATGGTACTGAGGCTCGTTGATGGTGCTGAGGCTCGTTGATGGTACTGAGGCTCGTTGATGTTTTGAGGCTCGTTGATGGTACTGAGGCTCGTTGATGGTGCTGAGGCTCGTTGATGGTACTGAGGCTCGTTGATGTACTGAGGCTCGTTGACGGTACTGAGGCTCGTTGACGGTACTGAGGCTCGTTGACGGTACTGAGGCTCGTTGACGGTACTGAGGCTCGTTGACGGTACTGAGGCTCGTTGACGGTACTGAGGCTCGTTGACGGTACTGAGGCTCGTTGATGGTACTGAGGCTCGTTGATGGTACTGAGGCTCGTTGATGTACTGAGGCTCGTTGATGGTACTGAGGCTCGTTGATGGTACTGAGGCTCGTTGATGTACTGAGGCTCGTTGATGGTACTGAGGCTCGATGACGGTACTGAGGCTCGTTGATGGTACTGAGGCTCGATGACGGTACTGAGGCTCGTTGATGGTACTGAGGCTCGATGACGGTACTGAGGCTCGATGATGGTACTGGGGCTCGTTGACGGTACTGAGGCTCGTTGATGGTACTGTGGCTCGTTGACGGTACTGAGGCTCGTTGACGGTACTGAGGCTCGTTGATGGTACTGGGGCTCGTTGATGGTACTGAGGCTCGTTGATGGTACTGGGGCTCGTTGATGGTACTGAGGCTCGTTGATGGTACTGGGGCTCGTTGACGGTACTGAGGCTCGTTGATGGTACTGGGGCTCGTTGATGGTACTGAGGCTCGTTGATGGTACTGAGGCTCGTTGATGATACTGGGGCTCGTTGATGGTACTGAGGCTCGTTGATGTACTGAGGCTCATTGACGGTACTGAGGCTCGTTGATGATACTGAGGCTCGTTGATGGACTGAGGCTCGTTGATGGTACTGAGGCTCGTTGATGATACTGAGGCTCGTTGATGGACTGAGGCTCGTTGATGGTACTGAGGCTCGTTGATGATACTGAGGCTCGTTGATGGTACTGAGGCTCGTTGACGGTACTGAGGCTCGTTGATGATACTGAGGCTCGTTGATGGTACTGAGGCTCGTTGATGGTACTGAGGCTCGTTGACGGTACTGAGGCTCGTTGATGGTACTGAGGCTCGTTGACGGTACTGAGGCTCGTTGATGGTACTGAGGCTCGTTGACGGTACTGAGGCTCGTTGATGGTACTGAGGCTCGTTGATGGTACTGAGGCTCGTTGATGGTACTGAGGCTCGTTGATGGTACTGAGGCTCGTTGACGGTACTGAGGCTCGTTGATGATACTGAGGCTCGTTGATGGTACTGAGGCTCGTTGATGGTACTGAGGCTCGTTGACGGTACTGAGGCTCGTTGACGGTACTGAGGCTCGTTGACGGTACTGAGGCTCGTTGACGGTACTGAGGCTCGTTGACGGTACTGAGGCTCGTTGATGGTACTGTGGCTCGTTGACGGTACTGAGGCTCGTTGACGGTACTGAGGCTCGTTGACGGTACTGAGGCTCGTTGACGGTACTGAGGCTCGTTGACGGTACTGAGGCTCGTTGACGGTACTGAGGCTCGTTGACGGTACTGAGGCTCGTTGACGGTACTGAGGCTCGTTGATGGTACTGTGGCTCGTTGACGGTACTGAGGCTCGTTGACGGTACTGAGGCTCGTTGACGGTACTGAGGCTCGTTGATGGTACTGAGGCTCGTTGATGGTACTGAGGCTCGTTGATGATACACACACTACAAACTGAGCGGTACCGATGCTTGGAGAACATTTAGCAGAGCCTTGGGAATCCCGGAATTAAATCTGTTTAACGGTGAGAACTGTCATATTCACAGACAACTTATGCTGCATGCTGTTGGTGCTGTGGTCATGTGTTAGTCTGAAGGTGGATTATGCTGCATGCTGTTGGTGCTGTGGTCATGTGTTAGTCTGAAGGTGGATTATGCTGCATGCTGTTGGTGCTGTGGTCATGTGTTAGTCTGAAGGTGGATTATGCTGCAAGCTGTTGGCGCTGTGGTCATGTGTTAGTCTGAAGGTGGATTATGCTGCAAGCTGTTGGTGCTGTGGTCATGTGTTAGTCTGAAGGTGAAGGATTAAACGACTGGTCATTTTTGGAAGACATCGAATTGAATGAAGTCTTTCAGTGCTACGGAAGTCTTCTCGCGAGTCAGCAAGTCTATCAGCCGGGATTACAAGCGGATTTTATAATAATTCATATGTGAGAAAAACACTGCACAGTATATAAGCTGTCCTTGAAAATTTGAATCCTGTAACCTCCCTAGAGTTTTTTCTTAACTTAACAAATGGTAATAGTTCTGGCTGGACTGAACAAACACACAACGATAGACTGAAGTTCTCGACTTTGTACTTTTGTGCAGGTATATTTGTGTGAGTACTCACATTTAGATACATACTGCCAGGTAGTAAGGCAAGTCAGGGATTGACCCTGACGGTCAGGAAAGACAGGATATTCAAGAAGACGGTAATCCCAAAGTGTAAAGGATTCAGAGACCACATAACAGATACCTAAACAACGGGAGAACCCAAGATAACAAGTAACAGTGATAAACAACCCTTCACTGAACGACTAAAGACCATGACAGGAGTTCTACAGAAACAGTTAGGCAGTTATTACTCTCATAAGAATCGCTACTGCATCAGTAGAAATGGATTTCGAACTGAATCATACGAAAATGCATACGTGACACGATAGAGAATCACATGTGATCACACACATGGAGAGTTAAGCTAATGAAGGTAGTTCTAACGTTCTAAACAAACAAGTCAGTGAACCCCTAAAAATGACTGGAAATAGTGAACCTGCGAGACTTGACTTGCTCTGAGTCCGGCATAAAAGAAGTCAGCATTCATGCCCTCGAGACACAGTGATCAGGGCATGATGACGTCACATCATGGTGTGTTGGAAATAACCAACAGTTTTATACATCTTCGTATTTATACAACCTTTGTATTAACCAAAGTAGTTACTAAAACTACTAACTTGTAGATTTAATGATTATCATGATTTATTCATTGCCAAATTCTTCCTAGTCAGAGTGACGACGTGAGGAACAACAGGCAGCAACATGAATTCTCTCCACATTTAGTTGGATTTATATTAGAGTCCAGTTTATCATTTCCTTTACTAAAAATAGTTACTTACTAATAAGTTTAATTTCGTATAAATCATATTATCATATTATATATTTTAAATCATATTTAATTTACTCTGGTGAAGAACCAGCACCAGAATAATGCTAGGGATGTATTAGTCTTTTAGCATGTAACCCCCCAATTTTGTGTAAGTAAATTTGATTCCATTTATATAAGAATTACAGTTTTACTAAGATCCATAGGACACTAGTTCTTGGGATCAGTTTTTCCATTGTCTCTTTTGTTTTCCACTTTTTCTCAAAAAGTGGTGGTCCTTCATAGCTATCGAAGTATATATATATATATTTAATTATTAATTATTGGAGTCAGGTTTTCCCCCACACGGTGGAACGTATAAGCAAATACTCAAAAAAGCAAAATGAGGCCTATGTCTGGCATACCAATGGAAATGATAAAAGTATTTGTGTACGTCTGATACCATACTACTTGTGTAAAGGAGGAAATGTAGATGTTTATCTCTCAGAATGTTTGGTAATATGTTTATTGTTTGTGATGTGTGTATATGTATGTATTAACACAATATACTGAACGGGGTGAGAATAGCTTGAACTACCTCATCCCTTTGTGTGTATTTTACCTCAATAAACTTATTTCAATTTCAGTTTCAATGGAATTGGGAGGATTTCTCTCAAGACCACTATGAGTGAGACCTGAGAGGCATTGCCCTACATGATATAATGGACTTGAAACATTTCACTTCCATGGGGACATATAACCTGTTAGGCGGCTCGAGCTCCCTCTAGGACAATAACAGAAATTCCCCAACGTGAAACAAACCACAAAAGTCTTCCGACTCCATGTTTACGCCTAAGAAAACCATAGAATCAGGAACAAGAAAAGGCGCTAAAACATTCCACTGCCAGTGAACTGACCTGGGTCGAACCGGTTGTGGGCAGACTCCACTAACCACTGCGTCATTGGTCAACAACACGTCAAAAAGCAGAATTTTTAACAAGTAAACCAAAAACACTCAACAACAACAACTAAACAAAAAGAACTCGTCAAGTATTAAACCAAAAGTACAACAAGTAAACCAAACGTATTCCCATCTGCAGGTGTGGATGAGGAGAGTAGCCAGGTGTGGGTGTGGAGAGTAGCCAGGTGTGGGAGAGGAGAGTAGCCAAGTGTGGGTGAGGAGAGTAGCCAAGTGTGGGTGTGGAGAGTAGCCAGGTGTGGGTGAGGAGAGTAGCCAGGTGTGGGTGAGGAGAGTAGCCAGGTGTGTATGAGGAGAGTAGCCAGGTGTGGGTGTGGAGAGTAGCCAGGTGTGGGTGAGGAGAGTAGCCAGGTGTGGGTGATCAGAGTAGCCAGGTGTGCGCTCCAGGTTTCCATTTTATCTGTAGATGTGGACGAAGAGGGTTGACAGGTGTGGGCTTCAATGTTCCCTCTCGACTGCAGATGTGGGCGGGTAGAGTTGCCATTAGTATTCCTTTTAGTCTGAAGGTGTGGTTGGGGAGAGTTAGCAGGTGTGGGCATCAGTGATCACTCCAAGCTGCAGATGTGGGTGGGGCTAATAACCAGGTGTGGGCATCAGTGATCACTCTAGAAGCAGGTGTGGGTGGGGAGAGTAGCCAGGTGTGGGCATCAGTGATCACTCTAGAAGCAGGTGTGGGCGGGGAGAGTAGCCAGGTGTGGGCATCAGTGATCACTCCAAGCCGCAGGTGTGGGTGGGGCTAATAACCAGGTGTGGGTATCAGTGATCACTCTAAGCTGTAGGTGTGGGTGTGGGATTATCCAGGTGTGGGCTTCTGTGAAACTCTAATATGCAAAAGATAATCCTTACACTTCTTCAGTCATTGCTAGATTGGAGCAATCTTTGCTCCAATCTTGTTAATCATTACACTGCTGCAATCTTGTTAATCATTATACTGCTCCAATCTTCTTAATTCTTACACTGCTCCAATCTCGTTAATCCTTACACTGCTCCAATACCTGGTTGATACCTGGTTGATGGGGTTCTGGGAGTTCTTCCACTCCCCAAGCCCGGCCCGAGGCCAGGCTTGACTTGTGAGAGTTTGGTCCACTAGGCTGTTGCTTGGAGCGGCCCGCAGGCCCACATACCCCCCACAGCCCGGCTGGTCCGGAACTCCTTGGAGGAATGAATCTAGTTTCCTCTTGAAGATGTCCACGGTTGTTCCGGCAATATTTCTTATGCTTGCTGGGAGGACGTTGAACAACCGCGGACCTCTGATGTTTATACAGTGTTCTCTGATTGTGCCTATGGCACCTCTGCTCTTCACTGGTTCTATTCTGCATTTTCTTCCATATCGTTCACTCCAGTACGTTGTTATTTTACTGTGTAGATTTGGGACCTGGCCCTCCAGTATCTTCCAGGTGTATATTATTTGATATCTCTCTCGTCTTCTTTCTAGTGAGTACATTTGGAGAGCTTTGAGACGATCCCAATAATTTAGGTGCTTTATCGCGTCTATGCGTGCCGTATATGTTCTCTGTATTCCCTCTATTTCAGCAATCTCTCCTGCTCTAAAGGGGGAAGTGAGTACTGAACAGTACTCAAGACGGGACAGCACAAGTGACTTGAAGAGTACAAGCATTGTGATGGGATCCCTGGATTTGAAAGTTCTCGTAATCCATCCTATCATTTTTCTGGCTGTCGCAATATTTGCTTGGTTATGCTCCCTAAACGTTAGGTCGTCAGACATCATTATTCCCAAATCCTTTACATGTTGTTTTCCTACTATGGGCACATTTGATTGTGTTTTGTACCCTGTATTATGTTTAAGGTCCTCATTTTTACCGTACCTGAGTACCTGGAATTTGTCACTGTTAAACATCATATTATTTTCTGATGCCCAGTCGAAAACTTTATTAATATCAGCTTGAAGTTTTTCAATGTCTTCAGCCGAGGTAATTTTCATACTGATTTTTGTGTCGTCTGCAAAGGATGATACGAAGCTGTGACTTGTATTTTTGTCTATATCTGATATGAGAATAAGGAAAAGCAGCGGTGCAAGGACTGTACCCTGAGGTACAGAGCTTTTAACTGCACTTGGACTAGATTTTATATGGTTGACCGTTACTCGCTGAGTCCTGTTTGACAGAAAACTGAGTATCCAGCGTCCTACTTTACCGGTTATTCCCATTGACTTCATTTTGTGTGCTATCACGCCATGGTCACATTTATCGAAAGCCTTTGCGAAGTCCGTGTATATCACATCAGCATTCTGTTTTTCTTCTAATGCCTCAGTGACTTTATCGTAGTGCTCAAGTAGCTGTGAGAGGCACGATCTTCCCGCTCGAAATCCATGTTGGCCTGGGTTGTGAAGGTCATTGGTCTCCATGAAATTGGTGACCTGACTCCTAATCACTCTCTCAAATACTTTTATTATGTGCGATGTTAGTGCAACTGGTCTATAATTCTTTGCCAATGCTTTGCTCCCTCCCTTGTGTAGAGGGGCTATGTCTGCTACTTTAAGTGCATCTGGTATCTCCCCCGTGTCCAAGCTCTTCCTCCACACTATACTGAGTGCCTGTGCTACCGGCACTTTGCATTTCTTTATAAATATTGAATTCCATGAGTCTGGACCTGGGGCCGAGTGCATGGGCATGTTTTCAATTTCTCTTTCAAAATTTAGTGCGCTCGTGTTGATATCAGTTATATTTACAGGGGTTTGGATATCCCGCATAAAGAAATTGTCTGGATCTTCTACTTTCATGTTGTTTATTGGAGTGCTAAACATGTCCTCATACTGCTTTTTTAGGATTTCACTAATTTCTTTGTCATCCTCCGTGTATGAACCTTCACTTGTACGAATAGGTCCAATACTGGCAGTAGTTTTTGCTTTTGATTTCGCATATGTGAAGAAGTATTTTGGATTTTTCTTTATTTCCTGAATTGCTTTCTGTTCTAACTGCCTTTCTTCAGTTTCATATGAGTGTTTCAATTTCCGCTCGATTTCTTCAATCTCCCTATTTAAATTATTCCTTCTTTGACGGGAAATTCGTGTCTGCATAAGCAGTTCCGTTATTCTTTTCCTGCGTTTATAGTGTCTTCTGCGTTCTCTTTCTACGTTGGATCTCTTTCTGGCTTTCCTCAAAGGAACATGTTTCAGACAGACTTGATACGCTTCCGAAGTCAGTTTTTCTATTCCTTCTGTAGGACTTTTATTACTTAAAACAGTTTCCCATGGAATGTTTTTAAGTTCCCTGTTTATTATCTCCCAGTCTATCCTTTTATTATTAAAATTGAATTTACTGAATAGCCCCTCTCGCTTTATCAACGTTTTAGGTCTATTCTGAGTATTGATGGTAGTTTGCACTTCAATGAGCTTGTGATCTGAATATGTGGTATCTGATATCGTAATGTCTCTGATAATGTCTTCATTGTTCGTAAAGACCAGATCTAGAATATTTTCTCGTTAATCCTTACACTGCTCCAATCTCGTTAATCCTTACACTGCTCCAATCTCGTTAATCCTTACACTGCTCCAATCTCGTTAATCCTTACACTGCTCCAATCTTGTTAATCCTTACACTTCTCCAATCTTGTTAATCATTACACTGCTACAATCTTGTTAATTCTTATAGTGCTCCCGTTGTTATCTACTATTTCCAACTATATGAATATAAATCCAATATATATAAGAATTCATTCTCAGATCCTCATAGATATGCAAGACCTAAAATTAGAGTTCTATCTGAAATCTTTAACAAGAAGTTCATAATCAAAGAGACGTGAACACTTCAAACACGTCAAAATATTAAGGCCACTAATAATATACTAACACTTCTGAACGTTACTGAGACGGTAACAATGTTTGTTGTCGTTAAGGGAAGTATATTGAACAGCGACAGACAATACCCGCAGGATAAATTTACACAAAGGACAGGAGCCCGTTGAAGAACTTTCATAAACTACACAAGAAAAAATATAAATAACTTTCCTTTGAAATGGTAATGAAATTAGACAAAATAAGAATATAGCTGAAAAATGATTAGAAGAATACTAAACTTTTCCTACAGGCAAATGACACACCTACTTAATTAGAAAACTATTTAAAATCATGGAACTATTTACTCTACCCACCATGAGAGTAAGGACAAGACCGGAATATAACGAAACCAACACAGAAAACACTGCTCAACATAACAGGCTTTTTACACCTGATTAATCTTTGTATGTGCTTCGTCCCCCATTTATCCCCAATTTATCCCCTATTTATCTCCTATGTAAGCCTGGAAACCCACTTCGGCCAATCATCAGCCAGATACCCACACCCACGAACAGACTGGCGAAACGACTCAACGGCTTGCTGACTCCTTATGTCCCTTGCGCCTTCAGCCTGAAGTCTCCAAAGGAATTTGTTGACTTACTGCGGGGAACATGGGCCACTGGGATAAGAGCCTCGTTGGACTTAGAATCACTGTTTACCAACGTACCTGTGGATGAAACAATCGGGATGATAGCGGACAGAGTGTATCGTGATCCGGCCTGTACTCCTCTTGGCATACCAGAAAACATTCTGAGAAAACTACTCCAAGCTTGTACTAAAGAGGCACCCTTCTTGAGCCCGGATGGGCACATGTATAAGCAAGTAGATGGGGTCGCCATGGGTTCTCCCCTAGGTGTCCTGTTTGCGAACTTCTACATGGGTACCATCGAGAAAAAAGTCTTAGTCGACATGAACTTGAAACCGGCCATATACTGCAGGTATGTTGACGACATTTTTACACAGGTACCTGATGCCAGACATCTGCAGGAGCTGAAGAAGGTATTTGAGCAGAATTCTGTGTTGCGTTTCACTAACGAGATGGAGAAGGATGAGAAGCTGCCCTTTCTAGATGTAACAGTCATGGAAAGGAGCGGAGGTTTCCACACTGCAGTCTACACTAAGGAAACAAAGATAGGAATGTGCCTCAATGCCAACAGTGACTGCCCAGACAGGTACAAGAGGAGTGTTGTTAACGCTTATGTCGACCGTGCTCTCAGCCACAGCTCAGGATGGAAGCAAGTCGATGAAGAACTCTGTAGGGTAAGGCAGGTCCTACAATGTGATTTGATTTTATACCCGCACTGGGTCAGGTGATAAGATAATAAATGTGAAAACAAAAGGGGATACAAAGGGGATATAAGTGGGGTCACACATATGAACATAAGAATAGAGGTGACCGCAGAAGGCCTGTTGGCCTATACGAGGCAGCTGGTATCTACATACAAAGATTAATCCAGTGTAATTGGCCTGTTATGTTGAACATTGTCTTCTGTGTTGGCATCGTTATGTTCTGGTCAAAGAACAGAACATAACGATGCCAACACAGAAGACAATGTTCAACATAACGATGTATAACACAGGGTATAAAATCAAATCACATTGTAAAATTCATTCACATGAGAATGAACCATGGAGGTTCGAAACGTTGTGAAAATTGTTTAAATAAGTGTAATACATTCTATAGTAATTCACATCTTTTCTTCACACAGAAATTACGACAATGCGTTTTGGAGAACTCCTATTTCAGCTAAGCCCTGATGCTAAGAAAATAGTTAGAGGGATAGAAGCCCTAAATCAGAAGATAGTAAATACAGAATATGCGGTCATATTCAATGAGACATGTTTAAAAGAAAACCTGCTGCCAGTATACACCATATATATATATATATATATATATATATATATATATATATATATATATATATATATATATATATATATATATATATATATATATATATATATATATATATATTTATATTATATATATATATATATATATATATATATATATATATATATATATATATATATATATAAAGGGTACCACCTCTGGTGCCAATGTGGGGACCCATAGCCTCGGAGAAGAAAATAAAACGTATTCAGAGGAGACCTTGTGGTTTCTCACTGAACACTAATATTTTCTTCTCCTACCACCCCCATTCTTTTGTATGTACAAAGAATGGGGGTGGTAGGAGAAGATAATATTAGTGTTCAGTGAGAAACCACAAGGTCTCCTCTGAATACGTTTTATTTTCTTCTCCGAGGCTATGGGTCCCCACATTGGCACCAGAGGTGGTACCCTCACAAACTTTTATATATATATATATATATATATATATATATATATATATATATATATATATATCGCCTCAGTGTCGCAGTGCAGAGGGGAAATGCGTGCTGTATCCTGGGTACGCACCCAACCTCCGAGGAGCTGGACGAGGTCTTCGAACGCTGATTGTTTAATTGTTATATATTTGTGTGTGTGTGTGTGTTCTCTGTAAACTGTAGCATTGCAATAAAATAAAACAAAACATACAAAAAATAATAGGGGTGGTAGGAGAGGAAAAGAATAAAGTATTCAGTGAGAATCCACAAGATCTTCTCTGAATGCTCTTTGTTTTCTTCTTCGAGGATGTGGGTCCCTGCAATTGCACCAGAGGTGGTACCCTAATATATATATATATATATATATATATATATATATATATATATATATATATATATATATATTGTCGGGGTTTCACGGTGTTCGTTAGTGAAGGGTTAAAGCAAAGGTAGACTGGATCTCCTTTCCAGGTGGTTGCTCCGACAATAACCCTTACTCACCGTCGTTCTGCGGGTCTTCCCTCGATCCTCTAGGCTCCACTGCTCGCCCCGGAGAGTACCCCAGTCGATCTCACAACCGGCCTTAAATTGCAAGATGAGTGGGGGCACAGATCGTTCCCTCAATCTGTGGCCCACCCCGACACAGAACTCTTACACAGCCTTTAAGGTCGCCAACTGGTGTTTTAGGTGTCCAGTAACACTGCAGTGGTGAGGTGTAATTGTGGTAATTGTGGTAAGAGCAAATTCCAGTAATATGGTATCAGGCAGGTCACTCGGCTTTACTTCATTACACGGTCACAAGATAAATGGAGGGGATGATATCAAACACCAAAGAGTTTTGGTATTTTACTTAAAAGACAATGAGAAATATATATGCATCAATGTATCAGGAATAATATATGACAACTGCTCAATTCATAGCAGAATAATCTGGAGCACACCGATATGGTAACATCGGCAGCGCCACGCGTCACCTGTCAGATGTCAGCTGACCGGGACCCTCGCGACCATGAGAAAAGATTAGTACTTGTTTTCTAATTCTATCACGATCCCCGTTTATTTAACTTTTTCGCAAAACACTGTATTCAACATTCACATGGCATACTTATGATTTCACTGGCCTCACGATCAATATCTTATTCACACTGCACTCACAGTGACTTTTCACCGTACCAAAAGATTACTCTATTCTTAATAATATTTACTGTGAATGCACTCGCTTGATCACTGAACTTTTCTTTATATCTATACTTTCTTTTAAAGAGATATCACTGGCAATCACTTCACGTATATGATATTATTCAGTACACAGGCTTGTCATAGATAAATCAATAATCAAATTACAGGCATATATATATATAAATCATGAAGATCAATACACAGGCATTTATATCAATAGATCATGGAGATCAACACACAGGCATTTATATCAATAAATCATGGAGATCAATACACAGGCATTTATATCAATAAATTCTAGGCTCATAGCCTAACACCAATATCTGGTTTACTACCAATATATAATAATAATACTCACAGGAAATTAATAATAGTCACAGTAAATTCTTTGATGAATCCTGGTGCTTGCACACACCCACACATATATATATATGTAAACTGATACTGTGAGCGCTCTGGGTAGCCTCACCACACACTGTGCTCTCTGTGACTTAGACTCAGGTGAGACTTGCTCACGACATATAAAATATCCTGACAAGAAATATATAGCTAACTAAAGGGGAAATGGGAGGGTAACTGTAAACACCTACTTCACCTATCCTAGGATGACAGTTGGGTTGTAGCTCCTGGTCCAGGCTCTCGCCTCGTTCACCATCCAGAAACACAAGCCCACGCCTTAGGATGTCGCGTCTCGCCGCTTCTGTACACTGCAGGTCCGTGCTTCTTCCTCTACAGTACGTCGCAGGGTTGAAGTCGGTCTCCTGGCCGTCAACTTTCCTCCCAACTACGGCAGCCAGCCTACGTCTCGGCGGTCGTCGCACGTTTCCCCATTAGTCTTGTCACTGTACTCCCAGAGGAACTGCCTCTCACCACTACGAAGTCACTGTGAAGTTATCAGCCGTCCCAGACGACACTGCTTAAGCTCCACACGCACAGCACCCGACTTCAGAGCACTTGAAGCTCACAACACTGTCAATTCCCTCGTCGTCTAGATATATCGCTAGGTATTTGGGAAGACTTCTCGACGTGCTTGCATCCAACTGTTGACTCGTAGGGTTCCACGAAGGTGGGGTTACTGTCAAACTTGACAGGATCGTCGATCACACGTTCAACCTGGTTGACAAGGCAGTCAACCCGTTTCACTCACGGTGGATTGGCCCGGCCACTAAGCTGTCTCTTATACTGGTGAACTGCCAAGGACGTCACACGTCGATGCCCGGCCCACTTCTTGCAACGCACCTGTCCCTGAGCACTTGTTGCTCATATTCTGTCAATTCCTTATCTGAGCCACATCTGGGTTGCAGGAAGACCTCACAGAGTGCGCGCCAACAACTGGAGACGCTTACATCCACCGGAGTTCGGTAAATCCGTCACTCTGACAGGATGACCGATCGCGCGTCCTGCCTCTCGGACGCGTCATGAAAGACTGATATCGCCAAGGCGCCACCACGGCTGGACCCCCCATGCCTATGTGACGTCACTTTTTCCAAAGTCGGTTTTCATTGGCTCCCAGTGCCACGTCGCTGACGGTGACCAATCTGGCGCCACTGACGTCACACAGTTTTGGCGGGAGAACAGACTCGCCAGCGCCATATTGGCTCCCTAAAGGGCCTATCCCACAGGCCAAAATACTATATTTCGCAAATTTCTCGGCTCATCGAGAATACTGTTCTCTCCCACATATGTTCAATTGATGCCTGCAATGTAGAGAACGCTCGGGAATAGTGGACATGACTCTTACAGCAGGCGTGGGAGAATTAGAAGGGGGGGACACCGTCACCCTCTCGGCTGGGCATCCAGCTGTGGTGAGGCTCCTCTTGATGATGTCGTTAACTTCATGTGCCTCGAGTGCCATCCTCCCGTGCTTTGGCAGAGTAGGCCATGGTGGCCGGTCCTGTCAGCCACCACCTCGCCGCAAATACACCTATATCTGGTGTGGATTGGGGCAGCAAGGCGGAGGGCCACAGCAATTCGGATATATATATATATATATATATATATATATATATATATATATATATATATATATATATATATATATAGTATATATATT
>WNGS01164291.1:31449-45675 GCA_020271785.1 Procambarus virginalis
TTCTTAAAATTGTATTTACTAAGAATTATGTACTTTCTCATTTATTGTCAGGTTGTTGCCGTGGCGGGCTTACCATGGGTGGTCCCCTTCCATCAATTAAGCACGTGAACTCCGTGGGCCTGGAGTTCACTGGGCGTGCTGGATATCCGGAAGTAGCCGTGGTTCTGTGCGACTTGCTTCATGTCCCTGTGCTGGACGTCGACGAGATTGAGCTGGTGACTGCCCATAGAGTTGTCATCAAGCTGGTGACGGAGGAGGTGTACCGTGATTTCCTCGGTCGTTACGAGGGACGCTTGTTGTCGTTGCCGGGGGGGTGCCGGCTCTGTCTCCATATCAGACCGGAGTGGTGCGCTGACATATGTCAGTGTGCATGGGGCGCCCCAGGAGTTTCCCGAGGACCTTCTGCGGCGTTACTTCCAGCGGTTTGGGCCAGTCATCAGTGGGAGGGTCAACACGATCTCCTCTGGGAGGTATGCAGGGAGACGGACAAACATTCGCACCTTGGGGATGCGCCTGAGGTCGGATATTCCATCTTCGGTCCGGCTTCTGGGGTGCTACATCCGGGTGTACTATGCCCGACAGCCTCGGAACTGTTTCCGGTGTGGCTTGATGGGGCATCAGGCTGCCGGGTGCGATGCGGGTCCGGGTGCCCCTGTCAAACATCTTTAGGGAAGAAGATTTCCCGCCGCTTCCCTGGACGAGGACTCCGGGAATGCGGAGACCGACCAGCTCGCTGTTGCGGCTCCCCCGGCGTCCCCTGACGTTTCCCCGGATGTCGCAGGCCCTCCTCAGGCTGTTGCGATGCTATCGGTGGATCCTCCCTGCTCCTGTCCCTGCTGCTCCAGTGGGCCTTGATGCTACGCCCTCCTCACCGCATGTTCACTTGTCTTCAGCTGCTGCGCCTGCGCCTGGCCCGACTCGGATCACGGATGTGCTGGGTGCTGAAGTGGCGGTGGGGTCCCCGGTTGTGTGTTGTCCGGTTCCCCCTGCGGTTGAGGCTGCTGCAGTCATGAGACGGGCGTTGGTCCGCGCGGCTTGTGATGCCCGTGGTTCTGGGTCCGCCTCCGGCTCTGAGGATGCGCGCCCGGTCTCACGTTGCGTGACCTACAGCGGTACAGGAGCAGCTGTGCCGGGCCTCACCTCACGTTGCGTGACCTACAGCGGTACAGGAGCAGCTGTGCCGGGCTCACGTTGCGTGACCTACAGCGGTACAGGAGCAGCTGTGCCGGGCCTCACCTCACGTTGCGTGACCTACAGCGGTACAGGAGCAGCTGTGCCGGGCCTCACCTCACGTTGCGTGACCTACAGGGGTACAGGAGCAGCTGTGCCGGGCCTCACCTCACGTTGCGTGACCTACAGCGGTACAGGAGCAGCTGTGCCGGGCCTCACCTCACGTTGCGTGACCTACAGCGGTACAGGAGCAGCTGTGCCGGCCTCACCTCACGTTGCGTGACCTACAGCGGTACAGGAGCAGCTGTGCCGGGCCTCACCTCACGTTGCGTGACCTACAGCGGTACAGGACCAGCACCTGCTACTACACACAATATATATACACACACACTTACTAGCTGTACCCGGCCACAGCCACGTTTCCCCGTCCCCTCGTCTTCAAAACCTATCCCTACTCTTCCGTCCCCTCGTCCTCCCCACCACTCCCCACTCCCTCGTCCTCCCCACCATTCCCCACTCCCTCGTCCGATGCCTTCCCAAATGATCTGATGTTCCCATCAGAAAATTGGAAATATCGAATGATCTGATGTTTCCATCACTGAAAAATGAGAACAGATAAAAAAACGAAATGAAAAGTGAAAAAAAAAACTATACTCATGAAATGAACATTCTGGTAAACAACAGCTCAATTACAAAGCAATGTCACACATAATAATTAAATCAAAATGAAAATAAATCGAAATCTATGAAAAATCAATTTATCAATGCCAATCGGAAACGTTGAAATGTAATCGTAACATATTTAGTATAGTGTGTGTTGCTCTGACGTGCAACAGATGGCGCTATTTAAAAAAAAGCAGGTTTTCACCTGTCTCAGGTGTGCCAGCTATATAGCAGGTATATAAAAACATGCGCGTATTCGAATGCAACATTGTGTCAAAATTTCAAAGCAATCGGTGAAGAACTTTCGGAGATTATAGAGATTTTGAACAAACGAACATTTCCCTTTTTTATTTTTATATATATATATATATATATATATATATATATATATATATATATATATATATATGCAAACATATATATATATATATATATGTTTATGTTATATATATATGTTATATATTTTTTCTGTTCCTCACATGTTGCCCCAAAGAATGAGGTGATTTGATAAAATGCTATGCCCAAGATAACCATCCGAGTGCCGGCGGGGAAGTGGTTCAAATAGCTTTGGCTATCACTTCCTTATGTCCGGTCGTGATGGTCAAGCGGATTAAGGCGTCCTGTCGTTACCAGTTGCGTTGCTCCTGGAAGTATGGGTTCGAGTCACTTCTGGGGTGTGAGTTTTCAGTTATATATATATATATATATATATATATATATATATATATATATATATATATATATATATATATATATATATATATATATACCTGCTTGATGGAGTTCTGGGAGTTCTTCTACGCCCCAACAATTACTTCCCAAAATATATACAATATGTTTTTATTCAATTATTATGAGAGGGATATCTGGTCAGTATTTCATCTGGGAATTATGTATTGTGGGGCTGGGTTTTCACTGTTTTTTAATTTTGCCCCGAGGGGCGAGTTTATTAGGCAGCGCCACTCATCCTGTGAGTGGACACACCGCCATAGTGACAGTATTGGGCAGCGCCACTCATCCTGTGAGTGGACACACCGCCATAGTGACAGTATTGGGCAGCGCCACTCATCCTGTGAGTGGACACACCGCCATAGTGACAGTATTGGGCAGCGCCACTCATCCTGTGAGTGGACACACCGCCATAGTGACAGTATTGGGCAGCGCCACTCATCCTGTGAGTGGACACACCGCCATAGTGACAGTATTGGGCAGCGCCACTCATCCTGTGAGTGGACACACCGCCATAGTGACAGTATTGGGCAGCGTCACTCATCCTGTGAGTGGACACACCGCCATAGTGACAGTATTGGGCAGCGCCACTCATCCTGTGAGTGGACACACCGCCATAGTGACAGTATTGGGCAGCGCCACTCATCCTGTGAGTGGACACACCGCCATAGTGACAGTATTGGGCAGCGTCACTCATCCTGTGAGTGGACACACCGCCATAGTGACAGTATTGGGCAGCGCCACTCATCCTGTGAGTGGACACACCGCCATAGTGACAGTATTGGGCAGCGCCACTCATCCTGTGAGTGGACACACCGCCATAGTGACAGTATTGGGCAGCGCCACTCATCCTGTGAGTGGACACACCGCCATAGTGACAGTATTGGGCAGCGCCACTCATCCTGTGAGTGGACACACCGCCATAGTGACAGTATTGGGCAGCGCCACTCATCCTGTGAGTGGACACACCGCCATAGTGACAGTATTGGGCAGCGTCACTCATCCTGTGAGTGGACACACCGCCATAGTGACAGTATTGGGCAGCGCCACTCATCCTGTGAGTGGACACACCGCCATAGTGACAGTATTGGGCAGCGTCACTCATCCTGTGAGTGGACACACCGCCATAGTGACAGTATTGGGCAGCGCCACTCATCCTGTGAGTGGACACACCGCCATAGTGACAGTATTGGGCAGCGCCACTCATCCTGTGAGTGGACACACCGCCATAGTGACAGTATTGGGCAGCGCCACTCATCCTGTGAGTGGACACACCGCCATAGTGACAGTATTGGGCAGCGCCACTCATCCTGTGAGTGGACACACCGCCATAGTGACAGTATTGGGCAGCGTCACTCATCCTGTGAGTGGACACACCGCCATAGTGACAGTATTGGGCAGCGCCACTCATCCTGTGAGTGGACACACCGCCATAGTGACAGTATTGGGCAGCGCCACTCATCCTGTGAGTGGACACACCGCCATAGTGACAGTATTGGGCAGCGCCACTCATCCTGTGAGTGGACACACCGCCATAGTGACAGTATTGGGCAGCGCCACTCATCCTGTGAGTGGACACACCGCCATAGTGACAGTATTGGGCAGCGCCACTCATCCTGTGAGTGGACACACCGCCATAGTGACAGTATTGGGCAGCGTCACTCATCCTGTGAGTGGACACACCGCCATAGTGACAGTATTGGGCAGCGCCACTCATCCTGTGAGTGGACACACCGCCATAGTGACAGTATTGGGCAGCGCCACTCATCCTGTGAGTGGACACACCGCCATAGTGACAGTATTGGGCAGCGCCACTCATCCTGTGAGTGGACACACCGCCATAGTGACAGTATTGGGCAGCGCCACTCATCCTGTGAGTGGACACACCGCCATAGTGACAGTATTGGGCAGCGCCACTCATCCTGTGAGTGGACACACCGCCATAGTGACAGTATTGGGCAGCGCCACTCATCCTGTGAGTGGACACACCGCCATAGTGACAGTATTGGGCAGCGCCACTCATCCTGTGAGTGGACACACCGCCATAGTGACAGTATTGGGCAGCGCCACTCATCCTGTGAGTGGACACACCGCCATAGTGACAGTATTGGGCAGCGCCACTCATCCTGTGAGTGGACACACCGCCATAGTGACAGTATTGGGCAGCGTCACTCATCCTGTGAGTGGACACACCGCCATAGTGACAGTATTGGGCAGCGCCACTCATCCTGTGAGTGGACACACCGCCATAGTGACAGTATTGGGCAGCGCCACTCATCCTGTGAGTGGACACACCGCCATAGTGACAGTATTGGGCAGCGTCACTCATCCTGTGAGTGGACATACCGCCATAGTGACAGTATTGGGCAGCGCCACTCATCCTGTGAGTGGACACACCGCCATAGTGACAGTATTGGGCAGCGCCACTCATCCTGTGAGTGGACACACCGCCATAGTGACAGTATTGGGCAGCGCCACTCATCCTGTGAGTGGACACACCGCCATAGTGACAGTATTGGGCAGCGCCACTCATCCTGTGAGTGGACACACCGCCATAGTGACAGTATTGGGCAGCGCCATTCATCCTGTGAGTGGACACACCGCCATAGTGACAGTATTGGGCAGCGCCACTCATCCTGTGAGTGGACACACCGCCATAGTGACAGTATTGGGCAGCGCCACTCATCCTGTGAGTGGACACACCGCCATAGTGACAGTATTGGGCAGCGTCACTCATCCTGTGAGTGGACACACCGCCATAGTGACAGTATTGGGCAGCGCCACTCATCCTGTGAGTGGACACACCGCCATAGTGACAGTATTGGGCAGCGCCACTCATCCTGTGAGTGGACACACCGCCATAGTGACAGTATTGGGCAGCGTCACTCATCCTGTGAGTGGACACACCGCCATAGTGACAGTATTGGGCAGCGCCACTCATCCTGTGAGTGGACACACCGCCATAGTGACAGTATTGGGCAGCGCCACTCATCCTGTGAGTGGACACACCGCCATAGTGACAGTATTGGGCAGCGCCACTCATCCTGTGAGTGGACACACCGCCATAGTGACAGTATTGGGCAGCGCCACTCATCCTGTGAGTGGACACACCGCCATAGTGACAGTATTGGGCAGCGCCACTCATCCTGTGAGTGGACACACCGCCATAGCAGCATGTACAACACTCCCCAATAGGAAGAAAAACCCGCTGGGTGTTCATCCTGTCACTTGTACCCAGACACAACTGGGACTTGCTTAACTGTATCAAGTGAACAGCTCCTCAAACAAGTAAGTAATTATCAATAGAAGGCACCAAACCGGGAAGGCTATGTAGCACCATCAAATGTGCGGAATAACCAGAGGGCGCTAAATATCACCAAGGATGCCAATACGAGAACAAAAACGCATAAGGCGAACGATATCAAAATGATCAGAGTCACCAAGAATACTATTGAGAGACAAGTGACCGCGAGGGACGGTCGGAAAACAAGACACACGCTCGTCCTGAAAGTCAGGCATTCAACAAGGATATGCACGACCGAAGAGGGACAATGCAATTTGGACAATGAGGAGCTGGGCGGCGCTCCATCAAGTGACCATGGGTTAAGCGAGTATGGCCAATACGCAACCTCGCCAGAGCCGTTCCCATCGTCGGTTACGGTGGTAGGAGGATGGCCACGAGGACACACAACCCTTAAGAGTACGCAGTTTGTTTCCAGTAACAGAAGACCAACAAGCCTGCCAACGGGCAAGGATGGAGGAATGGATAACCGGATAAAAATCGGAATAAGGAATACCTTCACGAGAGACGGTTGTTGTGGGTGCTCAAGAGCGGACAGCTTCCCTGGCGGCAGCATCCGCACGCTCATTTAAAGACACACCAATATGGCTGGGAACCCAACAAAACTCAACTGACTTAAACTTACTGTGAACAAGAAACAGCCAATGCTGGATCTCGACAACCACTGGATGAACCGGATTAAAGGACCCGAGAGCCATGAGGGCACTACGAGAATCAACAACAACCACAAAGGAAGACTGACAACGAGAAAGCAGGAGACGAAGAGCATAGAGAATAGCATAAAGCTCTGCTGTGAAGATGCTAGTCTCCGGAGGTAAGCGACACATATAAGTGTGATCAGGAAAAACAACAGAGTAGCCAACACCGTCCCGCAGACTTAGACCCATCGGCGAAGACACAAACGGAGCGGGAGTGAGAAGAAAAGTGCTCAAGGAAAAGGCGTTTTAGAACCGTAGGAGGGGTAAAAGCTTTAGTGACGCGGGTCAAGGATGTACAAAACTGCGGAAGGGGGACCCTCCACGGAGGCAAGGAAGGAACAATACGAGGAGAAACAATAGAAACATGAATGGAAACAGAATCCTGTAAGCGAGATAACCGGACAGAAAGAGGGAGGTGGTGAAGAGGAACAGGAACCGCAGGAGGGGCAAAAGTTAAAGCACGACAGAGGCGAGAGGAAGAATGTTGCAAGGACCGCGCAAGATAGTGAAGACAGTAGCGATCACGGCGGTCCTGGAGCTCTTCAAACAAGAAGATTACATTCGTCAACCCTTAAAATCTTACGTTTTCTTGCGGGTGCAAAATGGGGATTTTCTGGGTTTTCATCTAGTAAATCGAGGCTCTTGGGCCACCAGCTGTGGGAGTGGGGTGTCTCATCTTGGACCACCAGCTGTGGGAGCGGGGCGTATCATCTTGGGCCACCAGCTGTTGGAGTGGGGCGTCTCATCTTGGGCCACCAGCTGTGGGAGTGGGGCGTCTCATCTTGGGCCACCAGCTGTGGGAGTGGGGCGTCTCATCTTGGGCCACCAGCTGTGGGAGTGGGGCGTCTCATCTTGGGCCACCAGCTGTGGGAGTGGGGCGTCTCATCTTGGGCCACCAGCTGTGGGAGGGGCGTCTCATCTTGGGCCACCAGCTGTGGGAGCGGGGCGCTCATCTTGGGCCACCAGCTGTGGGAGTGGGGCGTCTCATCTTGGGCCACCAGCTGTGGGAGCGGGGCGTCTCATCTTGGGCCACCAGCTGTGGGAGTGGGGCGTCTCATCTTGGGCCACCAGCTGTGGGAGCGGGGCGCTCATCTTGGGCCACCAGCTGTGGGAGTGGGGCGTCTCATCTTGGGCCACCAGCTGTGGGAGCGGGGCGTCTCATCTTGGGCCACCAGCTGTGGGAGCGGGGCGTCTCATCTTGGACCACCAGCTGTGGGAGTGGGGCGTCTCATCTTGGGCCACCAGCTGTGGGAGTGGGGCGTCTCATCTTGGGCCACCAGCTGTGGGAGCGGGGCGTCTCATCTTGGACCACCAGCTGTGGGAGCGGGGCGTCTCATCTTGGGCCACCAGCTGTGGGAGCGGGGCGTATCATCTTGGGCCACCAGCTGTTGGAGTGGGGCGTCTCATCTTGGGCCACCAGCTGTGGGAGTGGGGCGTCTCATCTTGGGCCACCAGCTGTGGGAGTGGGGCGTCTCATCTTGGGCCACCAGCTGTGGGAGTGCGGCGTCTCATCTTGGGCCACCAGCTGTGGGAGTGGGGCGTCTCATGTTGGGCCACCAGCTGTGGGAGTGGGGCGTCTCATCTTGGGCCACCAGCTGTGGGAGCGGGGCGCTCATCTTGGGCCACCAGCTGTGGGAGTGGGGCGTCTCATCTTGGGCCACCAGCTGTGGGAGCGGGGCGTCTCATCTTGGGCCACCAGCTGTGGGAGTGGGGCGTCTCATCTTGGGCCACCAGCTGTGGGAGCGGGGCGCTCATCTTGGGCCACCAGCTGTGGGAGTGGGGCGTCTCATCTTGGGCCACCAGCTGTGGGAGCGGGGCGTCTCATCTTGGGCCACCAGCTGTGGGAGCGGGGCGTCTCATCTTGGACCACCAGCTGTGGGAGTGGGGCGTCTCATCTTGGGCCACCAGCTGTGGGAGTGGGGCGTCTCATCTTGGGCCACCAGCTGTGGGAGCGGGGCGTCTCATCTTGGACCACCAGCTGTGGGAGCGGGGCGTCTCATCTTGGGCCACCAGCTGTGGGAGCGGGGCGTCTCATCTTGGGCCACCAGCTGTGGGAGCGGGGCGTCTCATCTTGGGCCACCAGCTGTGGGAGCGGGGCGTCTCATCTTGGGCCACCAGCTGTGGGAGCGGGGCGTCTCATCTTGGGCCACCAGCTGTGGGAGCGGCACGTCTCATCTTGGGCCACCAGCTGTGGGGGCGGGGCGTCTCATCTTGGGCCACCAGCTGTGGGAGCGGGGCGTCTCATCTTGGGCCACCAGCTGTGGGAGCGGGGCGTCTCATCTTGGGCCACCAGCTGTGGGAGCGGCACGTCTCATCTTGGGCCACCAGCTGTGGGGGCGGGGCGTCTCATCTTGGGCCACCAGCTGTGGGAGCGGCACGTCTCATCTTGGGCCACCAGCTGTGGGGGCGGGGCGTCTCATCTTGGGCCACCAGCTGTGGGAGCGGGGCGTCTCATCTTGGGCCACCAGCTGTGGGAGCGGGGCGTCTCATCTTGGGCCACCAGCTGTGGGAGCGGGGCGTCTCATCTTGGCCCACGAGCTGTGGGAGCGGGGCGTCTCATCTTGGGCCACCAGCTGTGGGAGCGGGGCGTCTCATCTTGGGCCACCAGCTGTGGGAGCGGGGCGTCTCATCTTGGACCACCAGCTGTGGGAGCGGGACGTCTCATCTTGAAGCAATCTTTCTAACATTGGGTCCTCTAACATTTCGATGGTGTTCCACACCCTGATGGCTTGGTGCTGCAGTCTGATGTTTAGTGGCTGTATGTTCAGGAGCTCCTGGAGCTCCATGATACGAGCACAGTAGTGAGAGGAAGGGAGGGGGTTGTGGTGGGGAAGGGGGGAGGGGGTTTACTGCGTAGTTGGGCACTTGTGGGTCGGGCGGGCGTGGTTGGGGTAGTGGTTGGCCCCATCTCTCTCTCCCTCCTTGACCTACATACACCTTGATACTCTACTCCAACTCTTGTATACGCACACTTGACAACCCTGGCATTATGTTGACACACGCCCACTGACGCAACACACGCCCACTGACGCAACACACGCCCAGTGACGCAACACACGCCCACTGACGCAACAGGCGCCCAGTGACGCAATACACGTCCAGTGACGCAACCCACGCCCAGTAACGCAACCCACGCCCAGTAACGCAACACACGCCCAGTAACGCAACACACGCCCAGTGACGCAACACACGCCCAGAGACGCAACACACGCCCAGAGACGCAACACACGCCCAGTGACGCAACACACGCCCACTGACGCAACAGGCGCCCAGTGACGCAATACACGCCCAGTGACGCAACACACGCCCAGTGACGCAACACACGCCCAGTGACGCAACACACGCCCAGTGACACAACACACGCCCAGTGACGCAACACACGCCCTGACGCAACAGGCGCCCAGTGACGTAACACGCGCCCAGTGACGCAACACACGCCCAGTGACGCAATACACGCCCAGTGACGCAACACACGCCCAGTGACGCAACACACGCCCAGTGACGCAACACACGCCCAGTGACGCAACACACGCCCAGTGACGCAACACACACCCAGTGACGCAACACACGCCCAGTGACGCAACACACGCCCAGTGAAGCAACTCACGCCCAGTGATACAACACACGCCCACTGACGCAACACACGCCCAGTGATACAACACACGCCCACTGACGCAACACACGCCCACTGACGCAACACACACGCCCACTGACGCAACACACGCCCAGTGACGCAACACACGCCCAGTAACGCAACACACGCCCAGTGACGCAACACACGCCCAGTGACGTAACACACGCCCAGTGACGCAACACACGCCCAGTGACGCAACAACCGCCCAGAGACGCAACTCACGCCCAGTGACGCAACTCACGCCCAGTGGCGCAACACACGCCCAGTGACGCAACACACGCCCAGTGACGCAATACACGCCCAGTGACGCAACTCACGCCCAGTAACGCAACACACGCCCAGTGACGCAACTCACGCCCAGTGACGCAACTCACGCCCAGTGACGCAACTCACGCCCAGTGACGCAACACACGCCCAGAGACGCAACACACGGCCAGTGACACAACACACTCCCAGTGACGCAACACACGCCCAGTGACGCAACACACGCCCAGTGACGCAACACACGCCGTGACGCAACACACGCCGTGACGCAACACACGCCCAGTGACGCAACACACGCCCAGTGACGCAACACACGCAAAGTAACGCAACACACGCCCAGTGACGCAACACACGCAAAGTAACGCAACACACGCCCAGTAACGCAACACACGCCCAGTGACGCAACACACGCCCAGTGACGCAACACACGCCCAGTGACGCAACACACGCCCAGTGACGCAACACACGTCCAGTGACGCAACACACGCCCAGTAACACAACACACGCCCAGTAACGCAATACACGCCCCGTGATGTAACACACGCCCAGTGACGCAACTCACGCCCAGTGACGCAACTCACGCCCAGTGACGCAACACACGCCCAGAGACGCAACACACGCCCAGAGACGCAACACACGCCTAGTGACGCAACACACGCCCAGTGACGCAACACACGCCCCGTGATGTAACACACGCCCAGTGACGCAACCCACGCCCAGTAACGCAACCCACGCCCAGTAACGCAACACACGCCCAGTAACGCAACACACGCCCAGTGACGCAACACACGCCCAGAGACGCAACACACGCCCAGAGACGCAACACACGCCCAGTGACGCAACACACGCCCAGAAACAACACACGCCCAGTGACGCAACACACGCCCAGAGACGCAACACACGCCCAGTGACGCAACACACGTCGAGAGACGCAACACACGCCCAGAGACGCAACACGCGCCCAGTGACGCAACACACGCCCAGAGACGCAACACACGTCCATCACCAAGCACACCAGAGCTTAAAGCAAGAATAATATCTTACTAATGCACAAACATGTGCCACAAACATGCGCACTAGACACACGCATGTGTAGTTTATGAACACATCACAGACATGTGTAGCATAGACATGTGTTACACACAGGTAATGATAGGAATAGACAGGTTCACTACAAATGCCAAGTTGTGCGAGGAACTCAATAAGAAATTCCAGGTCTTCACAATAGAGCAAGGAGAAGTTCTTGAACTAAGAGAGGGAATATACAGCCAGGCACCACTGGAGGAGTTTGAGATTACCAGTGGGGAGGTGAGGAAGCATTTGCTAGAGTTGGATGTGATGAAGGCTGTTGGCTCAGACAGTATCTCACCAGGGATAGTAGAGGAATGAGCAGAGGCAGTGGGCCTGTCACTCTTCATGGTGTATAACAGGTCACTGGTAACAGGGGAACTACCAAACACTTGGAAGGCGGCTAATGTAGCGCAGATATACAAGAAGTGTGACAGACAGGGGGAGCCGGTCGGCCGAGCGGACAGCACGCTGGACTTGTGATCCTGTGGTCCTGGGTTCGATCCCAGGCGCCGGCGAGAAACAATGGGCAGAGTTTGTTTCACCCTATGCCCCTGTTACCTAGCAGTAAAATAGGTACCTGGGTGTTAGCCAGCTGTCACGGGCTGCTTCCTGGGGGTGGAGGCCTGGTCGAAGACCGGGCCGCGGGGACACTAAAAGCCCCGAAATCATCTCAAGATAACCTGACAGGAGGCAATGAACTACAGGCTTGTGTCCATAACTTGCCTACTATGCAAGGTGACGGAGAAAATTGTGAGAAAAAACTAGTAAACATCTGGAGAAAGAGAACTTTGTATCACATCACAAGCATGGGTTTAAGGATGGCAAATCTTGCCTCATAGGATTAATATAATTCTATAACCAGGTGATGGAAATTAGACTAGAAAGAGAGGGGTGGGCAGATTGCATATTTCTGGGTTGCCAGAAAACCTTAAGTAAAGTACCCGATATGAGACCGGTGCACAAGTTGGAGATGAAGGCAGGAGTGAAAGGGAAGGTACTCCATTGGATAAAGGAGTACCTAAGCAACAGAAGACAGCCAGTCACTGTGAGGGGTGAGGCCTCGGAGTGATGAGGCGTCACCAGTGGAGTCCCGCAGGGGTCAGTTCTTGGACCTATACTGGTTCTGAAATATGTAAATGATCTCCCAGAGGGAATAGACTCGTTCCTCACAATTTTTGCTGATGATGCAAAAATTATGATAAAGATTAAGACCGATGAAGATAGCAAGAGTCTACAAGATGACCTAGACAAACTGAGGAAATGGTCGAACAAATGGCTACTAAAGTTCACCTAAAGTAGATGTAAAGTAAGAACAGGAGCCAGACACAAGGTACCAAATGGGAGACAAAGTCCTCCACGAAACGGCCAGAGAGAAATATCCAGTTGATATCACACGAAGCCTGTCCCCTGAAGCCCACATCGAAAATATATCATCAGCGGTGTATGCGAGGGTGTCTAACATCACAACTGCCTTTAGAAACTTGCGTAAGGAATCGTTTAGAACTTTTGATTTTGATTGTTGCCGCCGAAGGCGGCTAGTTTATTGTGCACCCCATACTCATCCTGTGAGCGGTAGCGCAAAAGCATTACAGAGGGCACAAAACGTCTTTATCAGACCTCATCATTTTGTAAGCCCAATCCTGGAGTATGCGGCCCCAGCATAGAGTCCACATCTTTACAAGCATGAGACGAAGCTGGAGAATGTCATGGGACTAGACTAATCCCAAGAGGTATGAGTTACGAGGAAAGGCTGCTTGAATGGAAGACAGAAGAGTTCGGAGACATGATTACAACATACAAAATTCTCAGGATAATTGACAGAATGGATAAAGACTATTAGTAAAACGGATGGCACTTGCACAAGGGGACACAGGTGGAACCTGAGTACCCAAATGAGCCACAGGGACGTTAGAGAGAACTTTTTCAGTGTCAGAGTAGTTAACAGATGGAATGCATTAGGCAGTGATGTGGTGGAGGCTGACTCCATACACAGTTTCAAATGTAGATATGATAGAGCCCAGTAGGCTCAGGAACCTGTACACCAGTTGATTGACAGTTGAGAGGCGGGACCAAAGAGCCAGAGCTCAACTCCCCACAAGCACACCTAGGTGAGTACACACGAGACACATGTGTAGCGTGTGGACACATGCACGACGCAGAACAAATCGTCCTGTTACTAATTACGTCACATTTTTTACGGAATCGACCAATCGTTAAAAATACGGCGTTTCCGCAAATGTTAAACACTATAATACTGACGTTTTCTCTGTATGAGTTAGGTAGGTGCTTGGGTTAGTATGTTTCTGCTAAAGGGGGGGGGGGGAGGGGAAGAGTGCATTTTTTACTGACGTCAGATGGCGAGCGCGGAGTGGCCGCTTAGACACCAGGACAGTGAGCGGAAGAATATACTGAGCGCGGCCTGGAGTGAGGGGAGAGATCAGCGGGTACAGGCCCACAGCCTCCAGGTGAACATTCTTCATTATAACAGGTGACACCACTCTGTTTCTGCCTTCCTCTAAAAAAATTCCAGTAGTATGATATTGATCGTCCCGTCTATAACGCTGTGCACTTCTCACGTGGAATTCCGAACACTGGAGATAATAAAAAAAAATTAATAATTGAAAATTTAGATAGTTTAAGGTTGAGTATCTGCACACGGTTCCAACACGGCATGTGCCGCTCCCAACATGGCATGT
>WNGS01164291.1:53878-61378 GCA_020271785.1 Procambarus virginalis
ACCTCCCTATTCCTCCCCCCCTCACCCCGTATCCTCCATGTCCCCCCTATCTCCTTAACCCACACCCTACCCGTTCCCCCTTCCCTTAAAACCCCCACCCCCCCACCCCAAAACCCTCTGCGACCCTGCAAACCACCTCACAGATCCTCTCACCCACGGAACAGCTTCCCACACCAGTAGAATACTCGCCAAGAAAGGATATGTAAATGAACAGAAGAAAGTGAGCTTCAAGGCGATGTACACTAACATAGATGGGATTACAAATAAAACTAGTGAACTTGGAGAGTGGGCACTAGAAGAAAACCCAGACATAATAGCACTCACAGAAACAAAGCTAACGAAAATCATAACAAATGCAGTGTTTCCACAGGGCTACTATGTAGTGAGGAAAGAGAGAGAAGGGAGAGGAGGAGGTGGTGTGGCTTTGCTACTAAGAGAAGGTTGGAGTTTCGAAGAGATGGTAATTCAGAACTGTGAAGGTTTCAGGGACTACATATCAGGCACCATTGCAACTGGAGGACAGAAAATTATAATAGTAGTCATATATAACCCCCACCGAATGACAGAAGACCCAGACAGGAATATGATAGAAACAACATGGCCACCATCAATATAATAGAGAGAGCAGCTTCTGTGGCTAGCAGGAACGGATCCAGACTTCTAATCATGGGAGACTTCAACCATGGGAAGATAGATTGGGGGAACAGAGACCCACACGGAGGCCCAGACACATGGAGAGCTAAGCTGCTGGATGTGGCAACAAGAAACTTTCTAAGTCAACACGTCAAGGGACCGACAAGAATGAGAGGAGGGGATGAACCAGCCTTGCTTGATTTGATATTTACCCTAAATGAGTCGGATATAAGGGAAGTTAAGTTGGAAGCCCCCTTGGGAATGAGTGATCATAGTGTATTGAGCTTTGAGTACCTGGTTGAGCTAGGAATTATCACCCCAAAAAAGAACTGGGAACCAAAGGCTGGCGTACAGAAAGGGAAACTATGAGGAGATGAATAAATTCCTATGGGATATACATTGGGACACAGAACTCGGAACCAAGTCCGTACAAGACATGATGGACTATGTCACCCAAAAATGTCAGGAGGCTGTAAGCAGGTTTGTCCCAGCCCAACAGGAAAAAACAGAGAAGCAAAGGAAGAATCCGTGGTTTAATAGGGAATGTATGAAAGCAAAGGAGCTGAACAAAAGGGCATGGAGGAACTTCCGTAATAACAGAACACCAGAAAGTAGAGAGAGATACCAGAGAACCAGGAACGAGTATGTCAGTGTGAGAAGAGCAGCTGAGAAAAGGTATGAAAATGATATAGCTAATAAAGCCAAGACTGAACCAAAGCTACTACACAGTCACATCAGGAGGAAGACAACAGTGAAGGAACAGGTGATTAAACTTAGGGTGGGCGAGGACAGGTACACAGAGAATGACAAAGAGGTGTGTGAAGAACTCAACAAAAGGTTCCAGGAGGTCTTTACAATAGAACAGGGAGATATCACGGCGCTGGGAGAGGTGGCAGCAAACCAGGTGACCTTGGATAGGTTCGAAATTACAAGAGATGAGGTCAAAAAGCACCTATTGGAGCTGGATGTGAGAAAAGCTGTTGGGCCGGATGGAATCTCGCCATGGGTATTGAAAGAGTGTGCAGGAGCACTTTGCTTACCACTCTCCATAGTGTATAGTAAGTCACTGGAAACGGGGGACCTACCAGAAATATGGAAGACTGCTAATGTAGTACCAATATACAAAAAGGGTGACAGACAAGAGGCACTGAACTACAGGCCAGTGTCCTTAACTTGTATACCATGCAAGGTGATGGAGAAGATTGTGAGAAAAAACCTAGTAACACATCTGGAGAGAAGAGACTTCGTGACAACCCATCAACATGGGTTCAGGGAGGGTAAATCTTGCCTTACAGGCTTGATAGAATTCTACGATCAGGTGACAAGAATTAAGCAAGAAAGAGAAGGGTGGGCGGACTGCATTTTTTTGGACTGTCGGAAAGCCTTTGACACAGTACCCCATAAAAGGTTGATGCATAAGCTGGAGAAACAGGCAGGAGTAACAGGTAGGGCGCTCCAGTGGATAAGGGAGTACCTAAGCAATAGGAAGCAGAGAGTTACAGTGAGGGGTGAGACCTCAGACTGGCGTGAAGTCACCAGTGGAGTCCCACAGGGCTCTGTACTTGGACCTATCCTGTTTCTGATATACGTAAATGATCTCCCAGAGGGTATAGACTCATTCCTCTCAATGTTTGCTGACGACGCCAAAATTATGAGAAGGATTAAGACAGAGGAGGACAGCTTGAGACTTCAAGAAGACCTGGACAAGCTGCAGGAATGGTCGAACAAATGGCTGTTAGAGTTTAACCCAAGCAAATGTAATGTAATGAAGATAGGGGTAGGAAGCAGGAGACCAGATACAAGGTATCATTTGGGAGATGAAATACTTCAAGAGTCAGAGAGAGAGAAAGACCTGGGGGTTGATATCACGCCAGACCTGTCCCCTGAAGCTCATATCAAGAGGATAACATCAGCAGCATATGCCAGGTTGGCTAACATAAGAACGGCCTTTAGAAACTTGTGTAAGGAATCTTTCAGAACATTATATACCACATATGTCAGACCAATCCTGGAGTATGCGGCTCCAGCATGGAGTCCCTATCTAGTCAAGCATAAGACTAAACTGGAAAAGGTTCAAAGGTTTGCCACCAGACTAGTACCCGAGCTGAGAGGTATGAGCTACGAGGAGCGACTGCAGGAATTAAACCTCACTTCGTTGGAAGACAGAAGAGTTAGGGGGGACATGATCACCACATTCAAGATTCTCAGGGGAATCGACAGGGTTGATAAAGACAGGCTGTTTAACACAAGGGGCACACGCACTAGGGGACACAGGTGGAAACTGAGTGCCCAAATGAGCCACAGAGATATTAGAAAGAACTTTTTTAGTGTCAGAGTGGTTGACAAATGGAATGCATTAGGAAGCGATGTGGTGGAGGCTGACTCCATACACAGTTTCAAGTGTAGATATGATAGAGCCCATTAGGCTCAGGAAACTGTACACCTGTTGATTGACGGTTGAGAGGCGGGACCAAAGAGCCAGAGCTCAACCCCCGCAAGCACAACTAGGTGAGTACAACTAGGTGAGTACACACACACCACACACACACACGGGGGCCAGGTAGCCTGGTGGATAGCGCGCAGGATTCGTAATTCTGTGGCGCGGGTTCGATTCCCGCACCCGGCAGAAACAAATGGGCAAAGTTTCCTTCACCCTGAATGCCCCTGTTACCTAGCAGTAAATAGGTACCTGGGAGTTAGTCAGCTGTCACGGGCTGCTTCCTGGGATGTGTGTGTGTGTGGTGTGAAAAAAAAGTTAGTAAACAGTTGATTGACAGTTGAGAGGCGGGCCGAAAGAGCAGAGCTCAACCCCCGCAAGCACAACCTGGAAAAAAGGCACAAAGACATGCTACAAAATAAATTCTGGAACTGAAAAAAAACAGTTACGAGGAGAGACAAGAGGCGTTAAACACGCCACAATTAGAAGACAGAAGAAAAAGAGGTGATATGATCACCACTAACAAAATACTAACAGGAATCGACCAAATTGACAAAGAGGTTATCTTGAGGTTATCTTGAGATGATTTCTGGGCTTTTAGTGACCCCCGCGGCCCGGTCCTCGACCAGGTCTCCACCCCCAGGAAGCAGCCCGTGACAGCTGACTAACACCCAGGTACCTATTTACTGCTGGTAACAGGCGCATCAGGGTGAAAGAAACTTTGCTCATTGTTTCTCGCCGGCGCCCGGGATCGAAACCGGGACCACAGGATCATGTGTCCAGTGTTCTGTCCGCTCAGCCACCGCTGAATTCTTCCTGAATTCCTGAATTCTTCCTTCCAATTCCTGCAACCAGTAACATCACGAACAAGATTCATGCTAGGAAAACAGAGGTGTCGAAAATATATTAGAACCTTTTCTGTTGCAGACAGAGTGGAAGACGGTTGGCACAAGCTAAGTGAGAAGGTGGCAGAGGCCAAAACCGTTAATAGTCTCAAAGCGTTATACGACAAAGAGCACTGGGAAGACGGGACACCACGAGCTTAGCTTTCATCCTGTAAGTACACTTAGGTAATTACACACACACATAACATATAACAAAAATATTTGTTTTCCATAACAAAAGATCGTCCCTTGAGGTGGTTACCTTGAGGTGCTTCCGGGGCTTAGCGTCCCCGCGGCCCGGTCGTCGACCAGGCCTCCATCAATAAGAAAGATGGTCGCCATCACGGAGAAGGTAAACACACCAACAGATGATTGTTTCAAAGGCTTCTTTGAAACACAAGATACAATGAAAGGAGGTTTTCTTGGCAGGTTAGAGATAATTGAGGACATGGTAAAGAAGTATAAAGAAAAAGTACTTGAACTAGAAGAAGAAAATGTAGCACTTAGGACGAGTTTCACACTTTAAAAGGAAATATTCTTCAGCAAGGTAAGAAAGTTACCACCTTAACAGACAAGGTAAAGATTAGGAGAACAAATCAAAGAACTAATGCAAGAAAATGAGGCATGGAAAGTGAAGAATGATGAATTTGAGGAAATTAATAAGAAAATAGACTCGTATGGTGAACAACTCCAAGGAAGCCTCAAGGCCAAGAGCGAGTTAGGCAAAGATGAACAAGGAGAAACTTAATGGACAACTCACATAGAGGAGGTTAATAAAGAAGTAGAAAAAGTACAAAGAGGAAATCAAAGGAACGTATGCACAAGTGGTAAAAAAGAGAGACGATCAAGGAAGTGTGTTTAGAAGTCAAAACCAGAAATAATCAACAAGAAGCAGAAGTTAAGCAAGCAATTAGGAAGGAACTGGTTACCAACACCAAATTAGTACAAAACACTGCAGATGGAAGTCCATAATAATTTCGGGTGTTTAGAGAAGGAAATATAATCTAGGGTGGACAGAGCAGCAGAAGAGATGAAAATCTTAAAGAAAATAGTAGGTTTAGGAGAAAGACTAACCTGAAAGGAAAATATCAGTGACTTTAGGAGAATAGGAAAATATGAGAAAGACAAGATCCCTCCCTCAAGGGTAACAATTAATGGAGTGAAACTAATGGCCGTAGTGCTTAGAAATGCCAGAAAATTGCAGTGACGTGGTTGGCAAACTTTGGTCAATAAGACAAGACTCTCAAAGGAAGACAGAGAAAAGCTGAAAACAAACCTCGATATAGCAAAACGTCTAAATGGTAATACAAATGGAGAAGAAAAAAATTCTGTTTTCTACACAGTGTCAGGGACTGGAAAGCTAGTGAAATGGTACATAAAATCAAAGCAACAAAATCATTAGAGAAAGTGGGAAGTAAAGGACAAAAGGAAAGGGAACATGTTCTTGAAAATTGTATATACCACACAGCTGGAGTGAGATAAAAAATACTGAAGCTTAGAGATATAATTCAGCTTAAAGTCCCAGATATTGTCGCACTAACAGAGACAAAACTTGAAGAAAACATTTTAAATGAGGTCGAATCCCCAAGGGGCTACTCAGTTTGGAGACGTGACAGGAAAGTTAGGAAGGAGAAAGGAGTGGCTGTGCTGGTGAAAGAACACCTAAAGGTAAGAGAGTTAATAATAAAAAACCCTCAAAGTTGACATAATGGCATTGCAGGGCTGGAATCAGGATGATAAACTGATAATCGTAAACGTCTACAGCCCACCAGCAAGTAACACATGGACAAAGAAGGAACTGGATGACAAACGAGAAAGCCTCATGAAAGATATTGTAGTAAGGGCAGATAGATATAAGTCACGATTGTTGGTACTGGGGGACTTCAACTTGAAAGCAATAGACTGGGAGACTTACGAAGCAGGAACGGATGACATTCGGACAGGCAGATTTGTAAACTTCATCTTGGAGACATTCATGTATCAACACGTGAAGCAGGCCACAAGAATGAGGGAAGGGGATGTTCCATCAGTACTGGATCTAATATTCACCAGGAAAGAAGAAGAGATATTTGACATCCAGTACCTTCCTCCCTTGGGAAAGAGTGATCATGTCCTGTTGGAAATTAAATATGCTTTGCAATATAATCTAGAAGAGAATGGGGACATTGAAAAAGTTGATAAACTCGATTTCAAGAGAGGACACTATGAGGAATTTACAATTTTTTTAATGAGTTTACTTGGACAGAATTCTTGCTAGGTAAGGAAGTAAATGAGATGTATGCCAAATTTTGCGAAATATACGACGAAGGCACACAAACATTCATACCAAAACAGAGATGCAGGACCAGAAAACAGGATTGGTTCAACAGAAATTGTGAGAGGGCCAGAGATGAAAAGACAAGAAAATGGGTTCAATATAGGAAGAGGCCTAAACCACAAACATGCCAGCAATACAAACAAGCAAGAAACAATTACACAGTAGTGAGGAGAGAAGCAGAAAGGAGTGTTGAGCAAAGTATAGCGGACAAATGTGTTACAGATCCAGACCTTCTCTATAAATTAATTAAAAGGAAGCTACATGTAAAGGATAAAATCCAGAGACTGCGAACGAGGAACAGGACAACTGAGAATGAAAAAGAAATGTGTGAAATGTTAAATAAACAGTTCCAAAGTGCGTTCGTACAAAATGAGGATTTCAGAAAGTTGGACCAAATACCAATTCCAGAACACACCATAGGTACATGGAGGTATCTCGAGACGAAGTGGAGAAATTACTCATGGGGCCAGGAAGAAATATAGCGGTTGGACCTGATGGAGTTTCACCTTGGGTGCTGCGAGAATGTGCAACTGAGCTGAGCATTCCACTTCAATTAATATTCCAGACATCCTTGTACTCACCTAATTATGGTTGAGTTTCGGCTCCGTGACACCAGCCCGTGTCAGGCTCCGTGACACCAGTCCTTGTCAGGCTCCGTGACATCAGTCCGAGCGACAAGGAGACCATATTGAATACTTCATACCCAAGACTACTACAAATTAGAGGTATTGTCAGGCAACATCACCGTGACAAGGTAATTGAGGAAAGGAGGATAGAAGCACAAACCAGTGAATCTGTACGATGGTACAACATGGTTGCAGCTGGCAACCCCAATCATTATGGCCGAAGAGGAGGAGGACGAGGGAGAGAATCAGTAATAGCGAGAATATTGGATACAAATATCCATGGAGATACGGAATGGAAGCAACAGTTGATCTGCGGAGTTGCAGAATCTGTGGTGAGAGTGATGGACACCGCCTTGACCACTATCTACATGAATGTGAACACCTGAGAGACATTAGAAATATGTGTAGAATAATAAACCCCCACATTGTTTGAGTTAGGAAAACACTATTTGTCAAATATTGATACTGTTCTAAAAGATTCTTCCATTTTGCACCCGCAAGATAACGTAAGCTTTTAAGAGTTGATAGATGTTAATCTTGTTTGAGGAGCTGTTCACTTGAGACAGTTAAGCAAGTCCCAGCTGTGTCTGGGTACAAGTGACA
>WNGS01164291.1:66378-70679 GCA_020271785.1 Procambarus virginalis
GGGAAAGGAGAGTTGACTACAGGAAAGGGGACTATAGGAGGATAAGGGACTATCTGGGAGAAGTGCAGTGGGAGGAAGAAATTAGAGGAAAAACAGTCCAAGATATGATGGACCTAGTCATACAGAAATGCCAAGAGGCCGAAGAGAGATTTATACCAACAGTAAAGGGAAAAAATAAGAAGGAATATAATAACCCTTGGTTTAATAGACAGTGTCAGGAAGCAAAAAAGGCCAGCAGGCGGGAGTGGAGGAAGTTCAGAAGACAAAGGACAGAGGACAACAGGATCAGATGCAACAGAGCTAGGAACGATTACATTAACATAAGACGAACATCGGAAAGGGACTATGAGAACGATATTGCAATCAAAGCAAAAAAACAACCTAAGCTACTACACAGTCATATAAGAAGGAAAATGTCGGTGAACGACCAAGTGACAAGGCTAAGGAAGGCAGAGGGGGCATATACTGAAAATGACAAGGAAATCTGTGAGGCACTGAATGCCAGTTTCCATGGAGTGTTCACTACCGAGCCCGAGCAGCTCCCATTGTTGGAAGGGGTTACCCTAGACGAAAGACTATCAGATATAGAGGTGACAGCAGAAGAGGTAATGAAACAGTTGACAACTCTAGATGCATCTAAAGCAGTAGGACCAGACAAAGTATCACCGTGGATACTAAAAGAAGCGGCGCAGGCCCTCAGCGTGCCTCTGGCGATGATCTTTAATGAGTCACTTATGTCGGGAGAATTGCCCAGTTGCTGGAAGAAGGCAAATGTCGTGCCGATCTTCAAGAAAGGCGATAGGGAGGAGGCACTTAACTATAGACCTGTATCACTGACAAGCATCCCCTGTAAAATACTGGAAAGAATAATTAGGCTACGACTGGTTGCGCACCTGGAGAACGTTAGGTTTGTGAACAAACATCAACATGGGTTCTGGACAGGGAAATCGTGCCTAACAAACCTTCTGGAATTCTATGATAAAATAACGAGGATAAGACAGGACAGAGATGGTTGGGCAGACTGCATATTTCTGGACTGCCAAAAAGCCTTTGATACAGTACCGCACATGAGACTGCTGTTCAAACTCGAGAGGCAGGCGGGGGTAGGGGGAAAGGTCCTAGCATGGATAAGGAACTACCTAACAGGAAGGAGCCAAAGAGTTACGGTAAGGGGCGAGAAGTCGGACTGGCGAACAGTAACAAGTGGAGTACCACAAGGATCGGTACTGGGACCAATTCTATTTCTTGTATATGTTAACGATATGTTTACGGGTGTAGAGTCCTACATGTCGATGTTTGCGGATGACGCAAAGTTGATGAGAAGAGTTGTGACAGATGAGGATTGCAGGATCCTCCAAGAAGACCTGAACAGGTTGCAGAGATGGTCAGAGAAATGGCTATGGAATTCAACACGAGCAAATGTAAAGTTATGGAAATGGGACTAGGAGATAGGAGACCAAAGGGTCAGTACACAATGAAGGGGAACAGTCTACCTGTGACGACGCGCGAGAGAGACCTGGGTGTGGACGTAACACCTAATCTATCTCCTGAGGCACATATAAATAGGATAACGACAGCAGCGTACTCGACACTGGCAAAAGTTAGAACATCATTCAGAAACCTAAGCAAGGAGGCATTTAGGGCGCTTTACACTGCCTACGTGAGGCCAGTCTTAGAGTATGCCGCCTCATCATGGAGTCCCCATCTGAAGAAGCATATAATGAAACTGGAAAAGGTTCAGAGGTTTGCAACGAGACTCGTCCCTGAGCTACGAGGGATGGGGTATGAGGAGCGCCTGAGGGAACTGTGCCTTACGACACTAGAAAGAAGAAGGGAGAGAGGGGACATGATAGGAACGTATAAATACTCAGAGGGATTGACAGAGTGGACATAGACGAAATGTTCACACGGAATAGTAACAGAACGAGGGGACATGGATGGAAGTTGGAAACTCAGATGAGTCACAGAGATGTTAGGAAGTTTTCTTTTAGCGTGAGAGTAGTGGGAAAATGGAATGCACTCAAGGAACAGGTTGTGGAAGCAAATACTATTCATAATTTTAAAACCAGGTATGATAGGGAAATGGGACAGGAGTCATTGCTGTAAACAACTGATGCTCGAAAGGCGGGATCCAAGAGTCAATGCTCGATCCTGCAGACACATATAGGTGAGTACATAACCACACCCACAAGTGTACATATGATACACACCCAGTAGGCACAGGAACATGTCACCACACATTGACAGGTTGAGAGGGGCGGACCAAAGAGCCAAAGCTCACCCCCGCAAGCACAAATAGGTGAGTACAAATAGGTGGTACACAACACAACCACACACACACAACACACACACACACCCCAACTCACACACACACACACACACCACAAAAACACACACCACACACACACACACACACAACACAACACACACACACCACACACACACACGCACACATGCGTGTGTTCTGTACAGAGTTCTGGACTGTGTCATCATACATGCACACCACACAGACGAAGCTGGAAAAAGTCCAAAGGTGTGCCACTAGAATAGTCCAGACCTGAGAGGCATGAGTTAAGAGGAAAGGCTGTGGGAAATGACCTTACGACCTGAAAGACAGAAGAGTAAGTGGAGACATGATCACACCTACAAAAATCTCAGAGGAATCGACGGGTAAACAAGGATAAACTATTCAACACTGGTGGGGTGNCTGTGTAAGGTGAATCATGTCTGACAACACACCCCCACCCACACACACACACACACACCACACACACACACACACACAACACACACACACACACACACACACACACACACAGTAGTAGGCCATCAGACTACAAACATTGGAGTAATCCCATGTTAGGAAGATTACTCCAAGATGAGACGCCCCACTCCCACAGCTGGTGGCCAAGATGAGACGCGCCGCTCCCACAGCTGGTGGCCCAAGATGAGACGCCCCGCTCCCACAGCTGGTGGCCCAAGATGAGACGCCCCGCTCCCACAGCTGGTGGCCCAAGATGAGACGCGCCGCTCCCACAGCTGGTGGCCCAAGATGAGACGCCCCACTCCCACAGCTGGTGGCCCAAGATGAGACGCGCCGCTCCCACAGCTGGTGGCCCAAGATGAGACGCGCCGCTCCCACAGCTGGTGGCCCAAGATGAGACGCCCCGCTCCCACAGCTGGTGGCCCAAGATGAGACGCGCCGCTCCCACAGCTGGTGGCCCAAGATGAGACGCCCCACTCCCACAGCTGGTGGCCCAAGATGAGACGCCCCGCTCCCACAGCTGGTGGCCCAGATGAGACGTGCCGCTCCCACAGCTGGTGGCCCAAGATGAGACGCCCCGCTCCCACAGCTGGTGGCCCAAGATGAGACGCCCCGCTCCCACAGCTGGTGGCCCAAGATGAGACGCCCCGCTCCCACAGCTGGTGGCCCAAGATGAGACGCCCCACTCCCACAGCTGGTGGCCCAAGATGAGACGCCCCGCTCCCACAGCTGGTGGCCCAAGATGAGACGCCCACTCCCACAGCTGGTGGCCAAGATGAGACGCCCCGCTCCCACAGCTGGTGGCCCAAGATGAGACGCCCCGCTCCCACAGCTGGTGGCCCAAGATGAGACGCCTCGCTCCCACAGCTGGTGGCCCAAGAGCCGCGATTTGCTAGATGAAAACCCGCCCCACAGTACATAATTCCCAGATGAAATACTGACCAGAAATCCTTCCCCCCAATAATTGGAAAAATCGAGTATGTATGTGTATATGTGTATGGATGTGTATATGCATATGTATGCAGATATATATACAGGTATGTGTATCTATGAATAAATCAATAAATAATAATAATAAAATAAATAGCCTTGAACAGAACAACATGTGTATTCACCTAGTTGTGCTTGCGGGGGTTGAGCTCTGGCTCTTTGGTCCCGCCTCTCAACTGTCAATCAACTGATGTACAGGTTCCCGAGCCTATTGGGCTCTGTCATATCTACACTTGAAAGTGTGTATGGAGTCAGCCTCCACCACATCACTGCCTAATGCATTTCACCTCGTAATTACTCTGACACTGAAAAAGTTCTTTCTAACGTCTCTGTGGCTCATGTGGGTACTCGGTTTCCACCCGTGTCCCCTTGTTCGTGTACCACCCGTGTTAAACAGTTTATCTTTATCAACCCCGTCAATTCCTCTGAGAATTTTGTACGTAGGGATCATGTGTACTCACCTAATTGTACTTGCGGGGGTTCAGCTCTGGCTCTTTGTTCCCGCCTCTCAACTGTCAATCAACAGGTGTACAGATTCGTGAGCCTA
>WNGS01164292.1:0-15374 GCA_020271785.1 Procambarus virginalis
GATCTCACACTCAGCTTTGTGAACACTCATCGTCGTGATGTCATTTTTGTGCTAAAAACAATTATAGATGACAGGACTCCTAAGAACTTTGCTTCAATTGCCGGTTATACATCATGGATGCACCGAGACAAGCATGGTCAAGGAGGGCTGTTGCAGTGTGTATCAGCAAAACTGTGCATGCCCAACCCATTGATGTGGTCATCCCTGGTCATCTTGAAATTATGGTCTTCAAATTGTGCATAAATCCTGGTGAATCAATACTCATATGTGCAATGTACAGACCTCAATAGCAGGGTGCTTCCCCAGTCAACTTCCTGATGGACAACCTAAACTCCCTGCTAATGTCAGCACATTATAATTGTCGGTTCAGTTATCTTGAGGTTATCTTGAGATGATTTCGGGGCTTTAGTGTCCCCGCGGCCCGTTCCTCGACCAGGCCTCCACCCCCAGGAAGCAGCCCGTGACAGCTGACTAACACCCAGGTACCTATTTACTGCTAGGTAACAGGGGCATAGGGTGAAAGAAACTCTGCCCATTGTTTCTCCCCGGCGCCCGGGATCGAACTCGGGACCACAGGATTACAAGTCTGGACAGTGACCTCAGCCAGTACCTCATACAGGGGGATGTTTATGAACTCTTAGCAGTCTTCAACTTCGAAAATTGGGTGACCTTCCAACCACATATCAAGCTCGTTCCTCGACCCTGTCGTATCTCACCTTCCTGCAAGCAAAGTTCACTGCAGACCTACGGGATATGTTGGTTCTTCAGACCACCAGGCTGTGTTTACTACACTGGTTATCCCAACAGATCGAGGTGAAACATCTATCCGAACTATCAGGCTTTCGGACTGTGAGAACTTGCCAGCATTTCGCTCAGATCTTGACGCAACTGGTTGTAATGTCTTGCTCAAGGGGGACTTGAACAGCCAAGCAAACTCTTTCACCAGTCGTATACTGGTGAAAGAGTTATATAAAGATCGGCAGGCATATTCATCTGAGCACACAATCCTGCCTCTAAACCGGGAGGATGAAACTGTTGCAACCAGCAATCAGGAGAAGGCTGATCTAATGGCAACCCACTTTGCTGCCAAGATATAGGTCCCTGATCCTGAACTTCAGCCTCCACATCTTGTTACATGCACTGTGACTAAGATGATTGAATTGATTATACAGCAGGCTGAAGTTCTCCATCTCCTTAAAACGCTAGACACAGGCAAAGCTGTGGGGCCAGATTAGGTCAGTCCATGACTTCTACTCAGCTGTGCTGATCTGTTGGCTACACCTCTCACATGCCTCTTCCATCTCTGCCTAGCTCAAGGAATTTTGCTCTCCTTATGAAAGAAGGCAGATATTGTTCCATTACACGCTTGGTAACTACAGACCACGTGGCACCTGGTGCAAGAAGAGTTGCACTAGTTTCCAGGTAGTAAATTAGCGCAGGGTCTACTTCGTTAGGTAAGTGAAGGAAGGGTATAAGCTCCGTCCCTGATGACTTGGAGAGAGTACTGGGAGTGTGTGAGGGGTGGGGGGTGGGGGGTTGGGGTAGAAGGGGGTGTGGGTGAGGGTAGAGGAGTATGTATATTAATAGTAGATAAGGTAAAAAAATTGTAAGAAATTAAAAAGTGAAAAAGTCTACAAAATTACCTGCCATGTTTGGGGTGAGGTACAGGTGAGTGTTGTCCAATGAAAACAGTGAAAGTTATAGGCTCCTCCTCCTGGTGGTGTGAGCCAATTGTGTCTGGTCTCCTATGTGGAGAGGGTTGCCCCCCTCCTGAGGGAAAGGGGAGTAGAAAGTTTAAGCTCCGCCCCTCAATATTTTGTCAGAGAGATTAGCATTTGGAGGAGGTGGAGCTTTTAGGGTGTGTGTGTGTGCGATACATTACAGAAGCATAGAGTATGTGGAACAAGAACAAAGAGAATTGTGTGTTTGAGGGAGATAGCTTTATAGCTATCTCCCAAGTATGTGAAGGGATGAAGTGGAATTACATGCATAGATGAGAGAAGAGGGTTCTACCAGAACAGCAGTAGCAGACAGACAGACAGACAGAGTTAACAATCCATTCATATAACTATGAATCCAACCAACCAATCAACCTCTCTATAAATTGGACATTTTCCATCACATTTCGCTCCCCATCGTTCGCATGGGATGCCTTCTTGCTTAAATCTAAAGTAGAACTCGACGTAGTGTCAGATCCTCTGGTATATGATTTAATCCTGCGGAAACTCTACAGCGTGTTCCCCCAGCGTACCTATACAGTATACAAATGTTGTGGACCAACATACCAGGGCTGAGCCGAGTGATGACAGCGATTACATTATTTACTTGGACATTAAGGGCACATTCGACCAAGAATGTTAACCTCAGAACAGTACAGTAATATCACGACCAGTACAAGGCCAGTGGACGTGACATAAAGTGCTGGACCTAGCTTTTCTTAGTAATAATTATTTACTTACAAGAAATTTAATTATGTTCAACAATAAAAGCAACAAAAACAAGTGCAAAAGACTCATCCCCGAGCTTTAGCATCCCTCATATTAAGAAAGATTAAGAACACAATTGGATAATGGACAAAAAAAGACACCAAGATTAGCCTGACGAGCCACATTTATAGGTATATATATAAGTTCCAAACACATATATATGTGGGACGCCATAGTACAGTTGATAGAGTGACCGCTTCGTATTCTTTGATCTGAAGATCGCGTCCCACCCCGAGGAATCTCTATCGCTGTCTCCGGCATAAACAGTGTTGTGACCACAGTAGCCATCATGGACCGCCGCTATGAGGTGTTCACCGTTGGCGATGCCCAGCGCCAGCTCGTGAGGCATGCTCTTCGAAAGACCAAGAGCCAGCGCCGACGCAGCAAGGAGCGAACCCAGGCATACTGGATGGCCAAGGTGTGTGGCAAGGAGGTCCAGACCCTTCCCTCCCGCGCCACCCACTCTCAGTGAGTCTCTTCTCTCTCTCTCAAAAAAAAAAAAAAAAAAAAAATACAAAATAATAAAATCCCATAAAAAATTTAAGTACCTTAAACTTTTTTTTTATTAAAATTTATATTTATTTATATATTTTTGTTATAGTCTTACAAATTATGACATATACCACTACGGGCTCACCATAGCCCGTGCTACTTGAAACTTTTTGTTCCAGGTAGCAAATCTTGAACAACAACATATGACATATATTATTATTTGTATATTTGTCTTAGTTTATTTACTGATGAAGCCAGTGTGTAGATCGTGACAATAATTAAGAGGTGAGTAAAGTATGTGGTAATTGTAATAGAGGAAGTGTGTAGTGTATGTGGTTATTGTAGTGAAGGTAGTGTGTAGTGTATGTGGTTATTGTAGTGATGGTAGTGTGTAGTGTATGTGGTTATTGTAGTGAAGGTAGTGTGTAGTGTATGTGGTTATTGTAGTGATGGTAGTGTGTAGTGTATGTGGTTATTGTAGTGATGGTAGTGTGTAGTGTATGTGGTTATTGTAGTGATGGTAGTGTGTAGTGTATGTGGTTATTGTAGTGATGGTAGTGTGTAGTGTATGTGGTTATTGTAGTGAAGGTAGTGTGTAGTGTATGTGGTTATTGTAGTGAAGGTAGTGTGTAGTGTATGTGGTTATTGTAGTGAAGGTAGTGTGTAGTGTATGTGGTTATTGTAGTGATGGTAGTGTGTAGTGTATGTGGTTATTGTAGTGAAGGTAGTGTGTAGTGTATGTGGTTATTGTAGTGATGGTAGTGTGTAGTAAATGTGGTTATTGTAGTGAAGGAATGGTAATAATTAATAAATAATTATATTATTATAATAATTATAATAATAATAATTGTTGTAATTAATAATTATTATTTTCCTTCCTTCTGCTGGGTCATGAAGGAAGTCTGCCTCGGGTTAAAGGGGGTGTGAAGGGGGGGTTAAAGGGGGCTGTGACAATCTATGTCTGGAACCCATAGGTGCGGGGCTCGAACGTCCACCTCCTGGGGCTCGTTCGGCCCAAGCTCTTCAAGTGGCTGGGATCGTTCTTGGCCTTGCTGGGGTGGTTCTTCTTCGGCCTCGATCACGGCGGTGTCCGGGTTTGTAGTCCCTGTGCCTTCTTTACCAGCTACGAGGTAAACTCCTGTCGTGTCTTCATGCTTCACAGCATCACTGGAAACACTGTCCTGGTCAAAATCTCAATAATGCCACCTGGTCTTCAGTACTATTGTCTAGGGTTAAGTAAAAGTAACCAAAATTTACCGGTTTACTGGGGCATATTTAGGCAAGACACTGTAACATAGGTAAACAGCTTTATACAACTGCTGCTCCCAAAGTATATAATTTAGCTTCAATCAAAGCTCTTCGGAATCATTATCATTCACACATCTTTTGTTTTTCATGGATATTCCTGCGCGGGCCCTAAGCCTCTGGGTGGCCAACTAAGTGTTGCTTGTTTCTGTTTTACTTGGGCGGAGTATGAGTATTTATGACTCGTATGGTCGCTTCAGTAAGATTTTGCCATGTGTGTTTAACAACTTTTTCTGCTCTATTGAATCTAAGTTGAAATCTTAATGGGTTTGTAACTGTGCACTGTGTTAGATAATGTTCCAGTGGTCTGTCTGGCATTTCTCCACAGTGCTGACATTTCCTCTCATCTTCCGGAACCTTTAAGCCTATTTCCCATGCACATGGGTATCCAAGCCTGATGCGATGTAAGTGTACTTCTGTTGCTCTACTGCTCCCTTTCATCAAACTAAGTGGTTCGTAGTTGGTTGAATTCTTATACTAACCCGCAGATCCTGATGTTGCAACTGCTGTGGTGTGGTCAATGTACATCTTTTGCACTGCTCTGTTTCTAATTACTTTCTTAATCTGTGATAGACTCTGTGGTATGTAAATGTCTACATTTCTTCTCTTAGTTGCAAGTTTTGCAGTTTCGTCTGCAATGTCATTTCCTATTATTCCCACATGACTTAGCACCCAGTTGATAAGTACCCGTCGGCCTTGTCGTTTGAGTGTTTGCATTAATGATATGACATTTGTGATCAGATGTATGTTATCACATATGTGTTCTTTTTGCAAGGTTTCAATGGCGGTTCTCGAATCTGTATGTATGATAACATGTTGTTGGTGTTCAGCAAGAGCATGTTCTAAAGCCTTTTGAATTGCTAGCATCTCTGTAAAGTCGAACACCCATTTGAGAGCCTCCAACTATCTACAGAGTTTCCTGCTTTCCTGTGCTCCGGTTTCTTGTCCCTGCTGGTCTACTGATCCATCTGTGAAGTAAGTGAAGCTGTCTGATGCCAAATTTGCTTTATATGCATCTGTGCAATGTTACGTAGCAGATGAGAATTTGTCTGGGTCTTTTTTCCGTCAATAACCATAATCTTAAAGTTTGCTGGTGGAGATCTCCAAGAGGCTTGCATAACAAAGTCTGCATGTATTTTGTTGACACCCTTCTCAGTGACTGTTTTTGTTATATCGAATGTATTGATGGTGTTTATCGCACAATGGGTCCACCTGTTGCTATTGGAGGCTCTTCTGTCCCGAGTATGCACACATCAATTGCACACCCTATGAACTAGCTGTCACTTGGCTCCAATCCTAATACAATGGTACACTAATTCTAGCATGCTACAATATTATGGATACAGGATGGTGGTGCCACAATAATCAATTAGTGGGTGAGGAACCGGTATCAATCAGGATACATAATAATCAGTTAAGGTCCTCAGATACCCACCACATATATGCCATATAAAAATACCTACTGTTCCACAAAAATGGTGTACACCGGTAGTTACGATCTATCACACATAAACATGGTTACATTACTTCCCAGAAGCTTACAAGGTCCTTAGACCGAAAATATCGGCCACAAACATGAGCAAGATCAAGTGCACCTGCCCCTGCTGATAAGCCAGAGAACAATAAGCTGGCGACGGGCGCCGATAGTATTACATTGCAAGTAAACCATCAGTACTCTTTCAAATATTATAACCACAGAAAAAGACATTTACAAGTAAATAAATCCTTGAACATTCACCGAACTAATTAAGTATCACAAAGTACAACTCTTGGTATAACATAAGAGCAATATATAAACATACAAGAGAACACATAATCATATGCCAAAATATACAGAGAGAATTTCTATCTTCAGGACTTTGTACTGCTGACTCCGACCGGTTAGCAAAGGGAGAGGGGCTAGAGATAGTTAGGCAGTTAAGGAAGGATTCAAAGAACTTGCCAGGTCAAACTGCCACTCAGTTCTATTAGACATTGTGAATTAATACATATTTATAAATCACTACAAATGAAATATCATATATACAACAATCTCAAAACCCTGTTATACATGAAGGTATGGCAATATTCATCAGTGTGGTGAATATTGCCATACCTCATTAGCCTACTACTCTAACTTCTAATACAGAATGTATCTGTAAACACATATAGTATTCATATAGCAATGTTACTGTCACACATATATGCATCAGACATAATGAAAGCAATACCGGATACACATTAAGCATTGCCAAGAATAGATAATTTATATGCAACATATTAGTGAACACTAGGCTATACGGCCTTGTATCACCATAAGGTATGATATCAGCATATACCAGTCATACCATGATCCTAATGGTGTATGCGAGGTCATAACATCCCTCCATCGCAAGATATGTGTACATGGTGGTACAGTGAACACGGCGTTACAGTGTATACATCCCTTCTGACATGGACAGCAAAACAATATCATGAATTATATATTCACAATCAAGTATTAGTCATTAGCCGCACAACATTTAGTGCAAGCCTAATAATTCAGCATCAATAATACAGCATCATAAAAAACGGCATATATAATACAGCATCAAGTTCACATAATCACTCCAATGGTTGTAACCCACAGTCAAATTCTCCTCCTCATAAATTGCCTAGACACAACAGTCCAAGTCCAACCACTGCCGCGTGTTGGCACTGCAGAAAATCAAACCACTTAGCAAAGGACTGCTGGTCCGCACCTCTGTCATCACCTCCTAGACAATTTTATCCTTATCCTTGTCAATCCAATAACTCAACATTTCCATAATGCAAGTACCATAAACAACTTGGCCACCACACAACAGATTGTAGAGCTCGATAAAGGTCGCCCCCAGTTTGTGGTCCCCATGGTCAGACTTGGCAGGGCACGCAGCATTCAAGACAGTAACAGTATTCCCGTAATTTTAATAATCACTCCAACTACAATACCAGGTCACAGAACCCAAGAGCTCAGACTGTTCACACCACATCGTCTGGAGAATCTCAAAGCAACCTTCAAACCCAATCAAGGTAGCCAGTACTTGTGCCCCTCCCTGTTTATTCAGTAGCTGCCCAAAACAGATTTGGACACTAGACAGTGGAGGACACTAACAAAAGACCAGTTGTAGATGTTGACGAAGCCCAAGTGAATTTGACCCAGACCAGACACAGACACCCTAAGCAACGTAAGTTACAAACAGTAAATTGTACAGTTTTTAGTGATAGTCCTCTAGTATCGGCTCTGTCCATGGTCTTCGTAGATACAGGTGCCAAAATAAATATTGTCAAGACTTCAGCTCTTAGAAATATTGCAAGTAAGCACTCTGTTACAGTGAGTGAGTCACCAATGACTTTTCTGAGTGATGTTTCTGGGAATAAAGTAACAGTCAAGGGGAAAATAAACCATCCACTCAAGTTAATGGACATCATGCTTTCTATAACATGCCTAGTTGTGAACAGTATCAACTTTCCTGGTGACATATTACTAGGGTTGTACACCATGATTGATGAAAATATTGCATTGTTTCCCCATCGTTGGAACATTAGTATTAGAGACAATGTCATTCCATTGTGTAGTATGTATTGAATGGATCATGAGTTCAACCATCAGGAAGATTATGTTTATTTGTTGACAGCCGACTTGCCAGCATTGGTTTGTCAGGCCCATGTCACAGTAACATACCCGAAAAAACAGGCATTTAATTGAAGCATCGTAGTTGTGTGGTTGCTCAAGAAGTGAGTATGGAGACTTTCTGGATGGGGGACGCCCTAACGGATAATCATTGTCATGCTCGCCTTGCGGCTTCCATCTCTGAGGTCAGTGGTTCTACGGCTGCTGTAACTGTGCTGCACTCTCACTCGCTCACAAGAGTTAGAGTTAAGACTGAGGGAGTGCACGAGTTATCGGATATCATTGCAAACAGTGAAACGTGTACATATGTTGAACCTTCCTCTCATGTAGTGCAGGATGGTACCGTTACATTGTACGTTGTAAACACTAGCAGTGCCAACATCCATCTCCAGTCTGGCACTCACGTTGTAGATTTTGCCCATTACTAGTTAATGGTGCGAGTGGTGGATGATGTCTCCGTTGAGCATGGTGTATGTGCACTCACACAAGGAGAATGTGGATCTCAGCCAGAGGCGCAAGTGCAACACCTCAATCCTACTGATTTCCCCTGACTCCATGGTTCAACTTTTAGGAAATTTTGAACAAGAATAGCGCAGCTTTAACTTTACTTTAACAGTAACTTTATTTTAACAGTAACTTTACCGGCGAAACGTTTGATCTTACATCTCTTATTACTCATAAAATTCCTCCTGTGCCAGGAACTAGACCAATTTATGTACCAGCTTATTGTTTACTACATTCTCAGAGAGCAGAAACTGATAGACTTATAGAGGAAATGTTACAGGATGATGTAATATAGCAAAGTAATTCACCAAGGAATACTCCATTGATTATCGTTCTAAAACGAGATGGGACATAGAGACCAGAAACGACTATCAGAAGCATAACAGAGTAACTAAACCTGACTGTTCCCACTGCGTCCTAAATGATTTGTTGTAAAACATAGGTTGAAACAAGGTATTCTCAACTTTAGATTTGTTGCAAGGATTCTGGCAAATCCCATTTGATGAGGAACGTAAACAGGTGAAAGCCTTTAGTATTCCTAATGGTCATTTTCATTTAAAGAGAATGCCATTTGGTTTGCAGAGCAGCCTAATAACCTTTTCAAAAACCGTAAGACCGTTCACAGATCTTGTTGGATTTAATCGTTCATTTATTGCTGGAGTTTCTCTGTCATAGCAGCCCAACTTTACAAGTTGCAAAGAAAAGATGAACCTTTTGTTTGGGAAGAAGCTCAATAAGAGTCATTCAATAAACTCAAAGCAGCACTGATCACTGCACCCGTCCTTAAGTACCCAGATTTTTCTAAATCTTTCATGTTAGTCACAGATGCTAGTGATGTAGGTTTGGGTGCTGCATTACTTCAAACCGAAGGTCACAGAGATCACGCAATAGCTTATGCTAGCCATGAAATATCTAAAGAAGAGAAAAATTATAGGGTAACTGAGCGTGAAGCTTTAGCAGTTGTGTGGACACTGAAACATTTCAGGGATACAATTTATAATTATCCTTTCCATGTTCTTACAGATCATCAACCATTAATTCCTTTGTTTAAGAATAAGAATCACGTGGGAAAGTTTACTAGATATTTGCTCACTATTCAAGAGTTCAACCCAACATTTGGTTATATCCCAGGAAAACAAAATGTTGTAGCTCATGCTTTTTCTTGACACATAGCTGCAATTCATGTAAATTACCCAGCATTAGACACTACAGAAGTTGAGACAGAACAGAGACAATACCCTATAAGGGCACCTTTCATTATGTTTTTGACTAAGCAAGATTCTCGTCCGATTCACTAACCCTCAGTACCATTGAAAGAGTTAGTGTTGATAGACAATTTACTGTGTAGAATAGTGAAGCTAAAGACCCCCCTAAGGAAGTGCTGTCAGTTAGTCTGACAGTCTGACATCTGACAGTTGACATTAACTAACATCTGATGTTAGTCTGACATCACTATTAGTACCAAATGTGTTAAAGATTATCAATGATGCTCCTGCTAGCCATGCTCAAAATGGCTAAAAAGATTGCCTATTATGTTTATAGATGTTTAATCTGTTTACAGCATAAGAGACAAGTCATGGAACCAAGCCCTATTCATGTGTACCGAGCGACTAAAGCACCATAGGAACGAGTATCAATGGATTTGTTGACAAATTTTGCAGACACAGAAAAGGGGAACAAACACTTGATCGTATTGGTTGATAACTTTTCCCATTATTGTAAATTAGTTCCTATCCAGAACAAAACAGCTGAAACCATAGTCAGTGCAATCCATGATCATATAATTTGCAGATACAGTATGCCTAAAGTTATCCTTTCAGACAATGGTCCTGAGTTCAGTAATAGTATATTGAATAGTTTGTGTAATTTATTAAACATTAAAAAATATATATTATGCCATATCATACAGTAAGTAACGGGTTAGCAGAGCGAACTAACAGGAAAGTGTTAGATGCTTAGAGAGTCACTTTGAATTTTGATAATAGTAATTTGGATCAATTCGTTCCCATAGTACAGTGTGCCATAATATTTTCAATTAATGCCTCAACAGGAGAAACCCTTCATGCTATTCTTTATGGCACAGATAAGATCCTTCCTAATGAATTGAATAGTGCACTCAGTGTTCCTTTGTATAACTCAGATGATTATGATCAAGTAAAGCGTAGACATATGCAACTAGTTTTCAAGAAAATACAAGAACATTTGTCTAATGCAACAGCAGAGTTTACTCGAGCAAGAAATGCACAAGTTAAGCCCAGTAAGATAACTGTCACATCTGTAATAATGGAACTTGACCAACACAGGTCTGGCCCTGTGTTCAAGATAACTAAGAAATTTTTGGGTCCATATAAGGTAATAGATCTAATCAAGAGTAACAAGTACAAACTTAAGAATCTGTTATCAGGAAGAGTATATAAATGAACACTTAGACCACATGAAGTTGGCTAAAATGACTGTTGATGAGACTGATGCAGATGGTAATGAAGTTACCCAGACAGATTCTTCTATTGGGACACCACCTACTGTGGTTGACAGACCAGTTGACATAATGCTTCCTCATGCCAGCAACTATAATCTTAGATCTAAACCTTTAGTCTCTACTGTGCACTCACCCCAAGTCCACTGTCTAGATGCTAACGAGATTAACAACCCAGTTGAGAGTCTGACATATGCAGTTTCATATGTTCCTGACCTTCAGTCAGAGCCAGAGTTGTATAGTGCTCTTGAACTAGGTGTTAACATTGGCAAAATGTGTAATTAAGTGCAGTCATCCTTCTGTTTCTGTTTCGCCAAACCAGAAAACTATAGAGTCCTGGACGAATGAGTTCTCTTCTTTGTTGCCTTACTTCCCAGTACTTCTACCTCGTGTCCTATTATTGTCGAGAAAAGCATTTACTTTTGCAATGTATTTATTTTGTTCAAATTTGTTTTGTTTCTTAATCATATGCCAGTGTGAAGTCTACTGTGCCATTTGTATTGTTACAGTTAATGTCTTCAAGAGCTTTCTTAGTGTTGTAGCAACCACATTAAGGTCTGGGATTCCTGACAAGGAATAGCTCCTGTCACCCCAGAGTTGACTGACTGACTGCTATCACCAAGATGTTAGCCTTCTCGGTCCAGTCCTTGTAAATATTTTATAGTGTACATATTTGTTTACTTTCTTGAAATATAAATTCATTGTAGTTGTTAGCTTATGCTCGTGATCCATTTAGTTTCAGATGAGTGTCTTGTATTATTTCCAAGCACATGTCATTGACACAAGATGTGGATAATTTTTTTTACACAATATTTTCTGAGTATGTATTGTTCATACCTGATGATTAGACATGCATATGTTCTTCATGATCTTGTTCTAATTAAGCATTGTTACCATCACCTTTTGTCACAAGATGTTTCGCTGAGTAAGACTATGTTATAATTTTTATGTGAACATGCCAAGCTGTGTCAGTATAAACGCACACCTGTCCTGTCATTTATTGTGTTATCTGGTCTTTTACATTGTAAGACATTAAGCAAGACACCGAGGTCCTTCAGAATCAATGAATTAGAAAGCCAGAGATTTGTCGACAAGGGACGTCGACTTGGTAGCGTGTCCGAGAGGTGTCAGTCTCGAAATTTTAGGTTGGAGTATAGCCAATCACAGAGGCGGTAGGCCTCTGACGTCACACACCATAGAGCCGGTGGGTGCCTGCTAAAGTGGACGGCACCAGTACTTAGCTAGGACTAGAGTACGTAGAACCTCAGTTGTGTTGGACCTATATTATTATCTCCTCTCAATAAAGTCCTGTGAAGCTCTAGTGTGATCTCTACAGTCCTAAGTAAGAGCCATCTCCAATACTCCAACCAACAAACAACAAAGTTGAATATATCTTGTATTTAAACACTGTCAAATCTTGTAATGAAACATGCCGAACCTTGTAATGTAACATTTACTGCTACACCTTGTATTGCAACGCTTACTGCTACACCTTGTATTGCAACGCTTACTGCTACACCTTGTATTGTAATACTGCAACACCATGTATTGTAATACTGCAACACCATGTATGAATACTTCCACACCTTGTAATGTAACAGTTACTGAATCTATGTTTTATTGTAACACTTACCGCCACACCTTTAATGTAACAATGACTGCCTCACCTTGTTTTGTAATAATAACTGCCAGATCTTTTATTATTATGCTTACTGTCACTCCTTTTATTGTTACACTTACTGCCACACCTTGCGTTGTAACACTGTTTTACCTTGTATTGTAGCATTGTCACACCTTGAGGAGGTACTATTACCCTTATTGTATTGAAGCACTGCCTCACATTGTATTGTAACACTGCCACACCGTGTACTGTATCATTGCCACACACACATTATGTTGTAACACTTCCAGCCACACCTTGTGTTGTTACACTGCCTGTTACGGCCTCCTAGAGCTGGTATCCGGTTCACGTCTCCTCTGTGGACATAAAAGTCATTAGCCTGGCAGAAAGTATACAAGGAGAATATTGGATGGTAACCTCTCACCGTGGAACTGTGAAATGTAATCGGATGCACAATCTAGATGGCGTTGATATCATTACGTCACTCACCAGTGGACATCACCATCGACCTCACCTCCTAACAGAGGTATGAAACAGGAGCCTTTCTCAAACGCAACACTTCCACCAATAGATGGCGTTATCTTTGACTCACTTAATGCCTTGGAGTTGGAGTGAAGGTCCGTAGATCGCCACTCCTCACTTGATATCGGATTACTGCCACACCTTGTAATGTAACACTTCCTGTCACACTTTGTGTTAGAAAACTTACTGCTACACCTTATATTGTAACGCTTAGTGCAACGCCTTATATTGTAACACTGCCGCACTTGTATTCAAACACTTATTGCCATACCTTGTATTGTAACACTTACTGCCACACCTTGTATTGTTACTCTGCCACACCTTTAATTTTAACACTTCCTGCAACACCTTATATTGTAAAACCTCCTGCCACACCTTATGTTGTAACACTTCTTGCCACACCATATATTGTTAAAATTATTGTCACACTTGTAATGTTACACAGCCACACCTTGTATTGTTACACTTACTGCCACACGATGTATTGTAACACTGCAACACTTTGTATTGAAACACCTACTGCCACACCTTGAGTTTTAAAACTTACTTCCATATCTTGTGTTGCAACTGTTACTGCTACACCTTATGTTGTAACACTTAGTGCAATGCCTTATATTTTAACACTGCCTCATCTTGTATTTTAACACTCGCTGCCACATTTTATTTTGTAACACTTACTGCCACACTTTGAAATGTAACACTGTCACACCTTGTATTGTAGTATTTTCTACCATATCTTGAATGTAAGCTTATTGCAACACCTTGCATTATAATACTTTCTGTCACTGCTTGTAATGTTGCACCTTGTGTGTAATGCCACATCTTGTGATGCAACAGTTACTGCAATTTTTTATTGCAACATTTACTGCAGCACCTTTGTTGTAACAGTGACTGCCAGACCTTGTTTTGTAAAACTAACTGCCAACATTTACTGTAATACCTACTGTCACACCTTGTATTGTAACACTTACTTCACCAGATTAAATTGTTACACTTTCTGCCACACACCTTGTTTTGTAGCTTACTGCCACATCTTGTATTGTAACACTTACTGTCAAACCTTATATTGAAACACTTACTGTCACACCTTGTACTGTAACAATTTCTGCCAATCCTTGTATTGTAACTCATTCTGTCGCACTTACTGCCACATCTTTTATTATAATATTTACTGTTACACCTTTTGTTGTACCACTTACTGCCACACCTTATATTGTAACAATGTCGCTCATTGTATTGTAAAACTTATTCCCACACCTTGTTTTGAAACACTTATTGCCACACCTAGTTTTGAAACACTTCCACAACTAGTATTGTAGCACTGTAACGCCTTGTATTGAAATACGGCCACACCTTGTATTGAAATACTGTCACACCTATTGTAACATTTATTGCATTGTAAATGTTACATTTACACCTTGAATTGAAATATTTACTGCCTCACTTTGTATTTTACTATCTCACCCCCCACCTTGTATTGTAACACTGCGCTACCATTATCGTAACTCTTTCTGTCACATCTTATATTGTAACACTGTCAGTCCTTGTGGGAAAATCTGACTCCGATAATTTGTAATTAAAATAAAATAATTCGATAGCTGTGAAGGACCACCACTTTTTGAGAAAAGTGGAAAACAAAATGAGACAATGGATTAAACTGATACCAAGAACTAGTGTCCTATGGATCTTAGTGGAACTGTATTTCTTATGTGAAGGTAGTCAATTTAACCTGCACAAAAATGGGGGGTTCAAGTGCTAGGATACAATTAAGTTCTAGCACCTTTAATCCGACGCTGGTTCATTCGTCAGAAAGAAATGTATATGCATAAATTTAAATCATAGTTTATATGTAAATCAAATAGAAAATTGTTAGTAAATAATATGATTTCCTAAATGGCAGGTAAATAGTGATTTAAGAGGAAATCATTCATGTAACAAAATATTAGTGTATCTAATACTACACTACTAGAAATCAAGTCAGCTTAGCTGTAAATTCTAGAAAGGTGTAATTTGTTGTCACGATCCACCGACGACGTGTTGCCGCAAGCAAATTGTTGCACGTGCAGGTAGAGAAGCCTAATACCTCGCTTGTCGTGGACCTGGAGCTGGAAGGCAATTACAGTGTAGAATTCCACTAATTGGTAACTACAAGTACATCTTGAATTACGAAATGTCTTCCTAAAGAATGTAATTATTACTGCAGAAATCATGAGTAAATAACTATGCAATTTATATTCCAATAAAAGGCGGAATAATTTGGAGATTGAAAGCACTGGATTTTGTGTTAATCCCACAGCCTAACGACAGCTAGTCTAAATATAAACATGTGCACATATT
>WNGS01164293.1:19852-34791 GCA_020271785.1 Procambarus virginalis
AAACCATCAATGTATATGATTTGAGAAAGAGAATATCTGTGGACAGAACATCACATATGGCGTAAGGTATTGGGCTTTGCCTCAAGACGAAGCATAAAAGACCCGAATATCTGGGAAAAAATTACATTAAAAATTCCCCGTGATACATATATAATCAAGATTTAAACATTTCATTTGTATTAATTGAATATATATTATTAGGAAGTTTTGTTTATCTGGGTAACTTGTCAGCTTATATACCTAATAGCAGCGTGGCTTGTATACTGGGTACATCCGGTCTCTTACCCTAGACCGTGCGGTAACTTTATGGTCAGGAAGCCACAAATATTTACAATGGGGCTCGGTCAGTCAATATGATTCCTTTGACATTACTCAACTTATGTATTCTGCTCTCGTATTGACAATTTGAATGATATCAAGAACATTTTGAATATCTTCTGACATAGATGGTGCTATAGTTGATTGTTGTTCATGACCTGTCCAGTGGGTCGAGACTATAGTCTCATTAGCACCTCTCAAATTGGTGGAAAGAAATTCTTGCTGCAGAATGTGTTCTCAGAGCTAACTAGGGAAACTAAAATACATATTTCCTAAATAAATACTTTAATTACAAATATTTGAAAATATATGATATGTTTCCGAATTTTTGATGATACAGAACATATTGTGGTTTATAATTAAGTTCTTAATAGTGATCTTATCCGGCATCATAATTTACATACATATCGACTTCTGTTTTTCAATTTCTTTCTTTATTATGCACCCCATACCCACCCGTGGGCGGTGGTGTAAAGGATTACAGAGGCACATAATCGGTTCAGGAACTGAACCCTCTAGTTCGTTTTGCTAAGCAAATACAATCTTTTGACGCTAGTTACAAAATTATTAATGTTATATATACATATACTCATGCATACATGTACATATACATACGTATACATATATACATACACATACATATTTAATCACCCACACAAATACACACATCAATAATCTTTTGTGTCACAAGTGACATTACAAGAGGCTCACAACAGTCACTATACAAGGCACTTTACATCTATAGTGAGTCACACAGTTACTAGTCTTGCTGCACACCCACCCAACTGGGCGGCAGCTTTACAGTCATGTGCATGCATTACCTACAGTAAGCAAATTCTGGATACTTCGCTAAGATTTCGGGCAGCACATCATTATGAATGAAGTACTTACACATTTCTTGGACACTATTGATGGTGTTATCTCTAAATTCCGTGATTTTTTCACATTCCATTATATAATGACGCAAAGTATGCGAATAGCTCTGCTGACAGAGTTTACATTTAGTCAGATCTACATCAGCAGATGTTACAAACTCCCAGAGTTACTTGTAGCCGAGCCTAAGTCTAGCAGTGGTAACATCAAGAAGTCTGCTAACCTTATTGGATGACCCATAGACGTGCGGTTCTTCCTGCATAATAGAATAATGATAGATGGAGTAACTGGTGTGAATTTCACTTTGCCTCAAGTCTCCGAAATTTAGTTGATGTTCCCGGAATATTACTGCCCTCAGGCTGCTCAAAGGCAGTTCAAGTTGGTAATCAATTCCCTCTTTACGAGCAAAAGTCTTGGCCAACTCATCAGTTCTATCATGCATTCGGAGACCAATATGGGAAGGAATCCACAGGAGACAAACTCTGACTCCATCATTGATTATTTCATTATACCTGTGTCTAGCTTCAGAGATAAGCACGCCACAGTTATGCCTGTTGTGTATTAAAATGACTACATTTTTATGTTAATTTCTTTTTGTAAAAGATGATGATAAACTTCAATAAATGTAAGTAATTATCAAAGAAGGCACCAAGCCGGGAAGGTTATGTAGCACCATCAAATAAAGGTATTGTTGAAACTTTATAGGAAAACGTTAAATCCTAAATATATCTCTATTCCTATACTTGAAATATTGTATACTTTGCTCTCTCCATCGTACTTCTGCACCTGCTGGCAAGTGGTGCGGTGCGATGTGCAGGTGGTGTTCATTACTAGGTGAGCTGGCAGGTGGTGTTCACTGCTAGATGACCTGCTGTTCACCTAGCAGTAATTAGCTACCTGGGAGGTAGTTCATTGTTGTGGGGATGTATATCCTAAGGCCCTGTATACAATGTTCACAACAGAACAATGTATAATCATTTCATGGTATACAACACATTGAGAAGGAATGAAGGTTAGATTTGAAAATTTAGTTTTTAATACACTTACACATTTATTGAGTCTTTCCTTCACCTTCATTCAAGCACAAGGGTATTACAATAAGTTTCTCCATTATTACTTTTATTAATATTATTAGTTTTTTGTTATTATTTGTATTATTGTTAACAGGAGGAGTGAGGGGGGGGAGGGAGTAATGGTCCACATGTCCACATTCCAATGCCCGCTCCCCAGGGCTGGGTGTGCGGGGGTGTACAATAAACCAAGTACCTCCGGCGGCCGCTTGTCGAAGGCGGAAGTGTAGCCTAGGCCGTTTGTCATGATAATTAGTGATGGCTCTTATTTTGATTATGGGATCGTAATCCAGTTAAGCCTTTATTCTTATTAATTAATTTGAAATACAATGCTGGTAAAATACACTTCTTGATGATGAGTATGGAGTACAAATGAACTCATTGTGTACCCTATGCTCACAGGATGAGTATATAGGGTACACAATGAACTACCACTCACACGATGGGTATGGGATGCACAAGAAACTATCGCACAGAGGATGAGTATGGAGAGCAAAGTAAACAAAGATTCACACGATGAGAAAGGGTTGCACGATGTCCTATATGACTCACAGAATGAGTATGAGGTGCACAATAAACTACAGGTAACAGGATAAGTATGGGTTACACAATAAATTACAGGTCACAGGATGGGTATGGGGTTAAACAAACTACTGGTAACAGGATGAGTATGGGTTGCACAATAAATTACCGCACAGAGGATAAGTATAGGGTGCACGTAAATAGGACTCACAGGATGAGTATAGGATGCACAATAAACTACCATTCACAGGATGAGTATGATATTCGTGCTCTATATTAAGATAACTATAAAATACACCTCTGTTTCCAAAATAACTTTAATGACCAATATTTACAAATAAATTTTATGTTTCCGATTTTCTGATAATATAAAACATATCATCATATGTATATGGGTCCCAGTATTACAGTCTTGTTCGTTCTCGACGCACAATCGAGAATTCCGTGTTCGAAGCCTGGGCGGGACAGAAATGGTTGAGTATTTCCTTTCACGTAATAATTTCCTTTCACGTAATGTAACTGTTCACCTAGCAGTAAGTAGGTACTCAGGAATTAGTCAGCTTGTTGTGGGGGTTGCATCCTGGGCGGGGTCAGTAATTCGACCTTAAGGATGTCCTTGATAAAAGCCTATCGTGTATGAATATACTGTGGCTTCCAGTTCCCCCCAAAAATGAATTATTATAATTATAATATTATGGTTTATAAATAATCTCTTAAGAGTGGTTATGCGTCATATTTAACATACGTCTATCTTTACCTCAACATTTTATAAGTTAATTTCTGTCTGTACATGATGATGATCATATACAATTAAGGTAGCATTGCAATTTTATAGGACATTGTTAAGTCCAAAAATATATCTTGATTCTTATACTCGAGATATTGTTACAATAAACGTTTGAAAACAAAGTTTATATCTGTATTTAAAATATAAAATATTTTGCGTTTATCAACGCATCTCTCTGAATTACTAATTTTTCTGAATTGTGAAGCCTGTATTGCCCGCCTGGCAGGACACTGATGCATTGGAAGTTTTCATGTGTCCGGACACCGGCGATGGTGTGGTATTGGCTATTTATTTAACCATGTCTTGGCTTTCATTTAAGATATATTTTACTTGAAATGTAGTCACATTATCGTCTACATCTTTGTTTATGCTGACATATAGACCTTTGATGTTACTTTGCACATATGCAAATGAATTACACAATTAATTCACTTGTTTGCAGGCCTTCACACTCCCTGAGATAGCCATCACGTCGTAACTGTAAAAAGGAATATATCTTCACTTTCACTTCAGTTATATTTATGCTAAAGTAATAACATGCAGCTTATATTTCTGTCTTTATTATGACAGAGAAAACTTCGTTTATTACAATATTTAGATTAAATTAACATTGATCTTCGATAGATCATAGATCCCATCGATAGGGAGAGCGTCGGCCAAGAAACCTTGTTTAAAATATGAATATCTTTCCTGCCTAATAAGATATAATCTCTGTGATGGATTCACAAAAACTATTTTATCTCTGCCTTTCTAATAACATATACAAATATAAGTTTTATTTGCGAATCTCTATTAACTAAGCAATATATAAGAGAGCGTGTTAGGTTCGGTGTTCTATGAACGAAAAGGACATGAGTAGTTTAAGTAGCAAACGCATACAAACGAATAACGATAGTATCTATATAGCAAAATTATTGTCCTGTGGAGTTGATTTAACTTCCAGACACATTTTTTTAAATAAATATTAAATGTTTTGTGGGTATTTATGAAAGATATTATTACAAATACCCATTCTACTTGTTAATATCATTAATTAAATTTGCAACAATTTGAGCAAAGAAGTGCGACGACTGGATCACTGTGTACAGGAGGCTGACATGGCAGCAAACACTCTCCAGGCGACCATATATCTTGGATAAGTCGCTCCACAATTTTGTCGCTTGGACCGTCGACTTCCTATGGCGTCACCTGCTACATATTTACTTCGAATTTCGATATGAAATTACATTATTTCAGAGTGAAAATAGGTTTGATCGTGTTCTACGTGCAGCACCAACATTACAGTAAGTAAATATATCATATTTCTTCATTACTTACGTAATACTAGGAGGATTTGGGTACATTTGGGTAGATTTGGGTAGATTTGGGTAATTCTACGGACCCCTTATGAATGTTTTTCTTCTTTGTGCCTTTGTAGCGGCTTCGTCGGTATTCAGGTAGGTACACTAAAAAAGAAAAACCTTGGTAAGTTTGGTCCGTCAGCTAAGTGTGCTGTCGACCACTCGTAGCTTTACGTAAACTGGATATAACTAAATTTTTCTCTACTTCACAACACGGATCGATTTAATATAAACAAAAGATTATCAGTTGGCGAATCTCGTGAAGAGGAGTCCTTCGTGTTAGTTATATATGCATTCTCTGTTTGAAACTTGAAGTAAATATGTTTTCTATGAAAGTAGAATTTGTTTTATAATAGCAAGATATTATACCAGTAGTTATTAAGTAAATAAACACTGGTGAACATGAAATATGAGAGAAGGTTATGAGCCCTGCCTGATGGGAGCATTTATTATCATCAAATGTCCCTGTTCACTTTGTAATCAGTAAGGGTGAATCTTAGCTATACATAGTTTTAATTTATTTTCTTTGGTTTTATTTTGAAATTATATCTGGATGAGACATAAAAGAAAAATATCCTGCACAAATGATGTTAGGTTAGGGTAAAAACTTAAAAAACTTTTCCCATTGAATATTTAAACGTATAATTATGACTATATGGACTATTAAAAAAGGGAGAGGGAAGTAGGGGTTCAAGACTTCTTCTTGTTACACAATTTGGGTGTGTGGAATCAGTAATTATCTAAAGCGGGCAGCATGCCAGAAAGGCTATGTAGCAGGAAGGCAGTGAGGTGAGGCAGCTACTTATTTGAGGAATGCTTATTTTATTTACCTTATAAGCTGAGGCAGCCTACTTTATTTGAGGAATGCTCAGCTGATTCCCGTACATTTAGCATGGAACAAATTTGTGTCCAAGACCTCTTCCTGTTACACAATTTGGTTGTGTAACAATAAGTAATTATCAGAAGAAGGCACCAAGCTGGGAAGGCTATGTAGCATCATTGTATGTAACAATAAACCTAATTTTTTTTAACAAATAATGCACCTGTGAGAAACAAATCCTGTCAGCAGTAAAAATATTGAAGCAGTTATTTAAATAAAAATTATAATGAAAGAAATATTGCTGGTTTATTGTTATCCTATCTTTTTGTACTATACAGTTCAGTATATCCAAAGAAGTGAAAAATTGAGACATAATTCACAGTTTAATGAATGATTGAAAAGAAATATGACTACTGTATTACATGTCAACATGAGATCTTAATGATCCATGGTTAACATGATTTAATAAGGATAATATTGGTAATAATACAAACAATAATTTAAAATCTTTATTACTGATATTTTTACATTAAGAAGCTTATGTATACACTGCAATGTGCTGCTACCCTATTCTATATAGAAGATTACACAGTGTAGATAAAAAACTAGCTATAAGTTCATCTAATACTCCCATTTCAATGGATGGTTAGGTATACATGGAATCTGGGGAGAAAATACCTGCTTCAATACAAAAAACAAATCAACTCTGATTAAACAACAACTTCACGATTTTCACAAGAGGTAAGCACTGGTTTATGGAAACCTTATATTATAACTACTCTAACCAGTTTCTGCAAGACTCCTCTCAAACAAAATATTTTTTAACATGCTTAGGGATACGCAGCAATGTGCTGCTTCCCTGTTCTGTATGATGGACCATATAGTCCATGCTCTGAAACTCTCCCTGTACAGATGTAATAGGACCCATTATCACCACACCAGAAATAATTATCTCTTTGATATCCCCAGAGTCAAACTTAATCTGTGTAAACACTCTATGCAAATAAAAGGACCTAGTCTATGGAACTCACTCCCTAATGAATTGAAAAGCTGTCAAACTTTTGTCTCATTCAAAAACAAAAAAATCCAAATTATCATCTTCATAGTTTCCTACACTGTGCTTTAAATTTGGTCTGTCTCTAGTGTTACTCAATCTCTCAATTATTATGTACTTAATCCAAACAACTTTACTATTGTTATCATTGCTGTCTTCTTTTCAGTGCTAGCAATATGCTGTATTATGCCTTGCAATTTTTGTTAAACTATCATTCAAGCTGTCAATGCAATCAATCTAACTACCTATGTGCTTTAATATACCTTCTAATTTCTCTCATCTTTTTTTCTTTGGTTTCTTACCATGTACATTACCTGTTATCATTTTTATAAATTTTGCTAGTATTTACTAATTAAAATTTTCTATTAGATAAAGGACTTGCCAGAAACGCTGCGCGTACTATCAGTCGTTCAGGTGCAGTCACAGTGAGAGGATGTGTTAGCTGGAGCTCCGATTGTAGTAACATTATTATTGCAATAATGGAAGGATTAGTGAAGGAGTTGATGAATCTAGTTGGAACTCTGAGAGCAGAGATGGTGTGGGAGTATGGCTCCCAAGATTCCCCCACAGCTGACTTGAATAGCTCATTGCAGTGCACAGTGCACTGATTTTCGTGCACAAAGCCAATCTCTCTTAATCCTGGATAGTGACCTAGCATGTTGGGTACCTCCAGAATGCCCACTTAACCAGGAACACTTTCATAATACGGAGGCCGCCGTATGTCCAGGCAGAAAATAGATACAGGGAGTTAAGCATACTGGCCACCAAGGGTCAGTGGGTACATGGAGCTTGGGACCGAGGGGAGACGCCAGCAGCGACTGACCTCTGGGGTCAACCAGCGCGATGTTGAATAACAGCTATGACGTGTGCGTGACATGTTCATGACGTCACCTCTCCTACTGCTCATGGAACGAGCTAATATGATTGGTTCCCGCTCATTTGCTGCAGTGCTATTGGTCAATTGTAACTCCTTTTGTGTTGGGTGCCATGAGATGCCCGGCACCCCTTGCAAACCCATTCTTGTGAGGGATCTCTTGCAAATAGGACGTGTCATTCTGTCTATCAGCCAATAGACTGAACACCATCTATTCCTCACCGTCAAGTTAACTCAGCGTTTTTGCGATATACCACACACTCGCCCAGAATCACGAGTGGGAATATATTGTTTAGAAGCCGAAAGTGACAAATCTCCAGAGCGAAAGAGACTGGTATCAGGTAACCCCTGGTGACAAAGATCGTTGTGAGTGACTTAGAGTGAACTAAGGCAGTGCCGCCGCCTAAGTAACCTGTGTGTGTGACTTTACCACAAGTGTACCTGCATGGTATACCACAGCTGCCGCCAGCTGCCACTCATCCCGAGCGTGTACCTCTGTACCTCAGTACCTCAGTACCTGGAGCGCCCGCCGCCGCCGCCCTCACTCCTACGTGACGTCACCACCTTACGCACCGCCAGTGCCAGTGTGTGTGCGTGTGTTTGTCTGTTAAGCATACAGCACGCCCTACTCACGAAATCATCTCAAGATACTGCGAGTACCCTCCGTGTCTACGAGCGAAACCAGCTGTCAGGCCACCTACGAGTGCTTGTATAAACCTGACTGAGTGAGTAAGTAAGGAAAGGTACCTTATCTGTAAGTACAAGATATTGTCATTGTTTATTGTGTCTGTGTTGATCTGAGGTATCAACCACAGTTCTCACTTTCTTATACCGTTTGCAGGTTATAGGTGAATCGATGGTGAATGCGTGTTTATCTGTGTGGTATCACGGCATTTCACCCGTTTGTGAATGTGAGCTTCACATACACAACACATTTAGTTATTGTGTGATTATTATTGTGCATATTATTGCCTGTCCCATTGACAGTGTATTTGTGTTTATTGCATATCATCATTACCGAGTATCCGGTTGGAACTCTTGTGATCCCTTTGTATACCGGCAGTTAGGTTGCCGTGTTAGTGATTGGCTGTCAACTGTGTTAAGTTAGGTGTTTCTCCACGAGTGGATACGAGTCGATTAGCCAGACGTCAAGAGTCTCGCTAATGCAACCATAGCTTTGATGACGCCAATCTAAAGTAAATCAAGCACCCTGCGTATTAGTGGTTAAGTTAGTAAATAAACTGCTGTTAAGCTTTATGCAGTGTTTCCGTTGAACCACTTCTGAATACTGCCAATATTACTCAAGCCTTCAGCTCTAGGTGTCTTCAACACCGAGTTGCCTATATTCATTTAACTATAAATTTGATGAGGACCCTAGGAGTCCCTTAAAGTGTTACATCATTGAGGAGATTCCAATGACCAACGTGGAGCAGGACCAGGTGAGGCTAGTCTGAGAAGAGACCCACAGGGACTCTAACTCGACCTTGCTCCAAGGCCCTGTACGGTTGCTCTCGTATTTTCTATTCTGCTAATTCCGACAGCTTCGTGAAGCGTCTGCCTCATGTACATTGGCGACGTACGCATTGCAGTCGTGAAAGCAAAAAAGAAACACCCCACATCTGGTGCCCAACGTGGGGCTTAGTTGAAACCTATGAGCTAGGTTGTACAAAAAAATTTCGCACTTAAATTTTCCCTGAAAATTCAAAAGTGACGAGCAGTATTCAGAGGATGTTTAACACCCTGTTAGGTACACACACCACCAGTATGTCTGAGTGTGTAGAGTACAAGCAGTGCTACCTGCATCTTCACCTGGCCTTGACCGCTCGTAGACCTGACGACTACGACACTCTTAGTGAGCAAGAGTGTAAGGAACGAGTGAAACAGCACATGAGGGCCGTGGAAGAGGTGATGCTACAAGCACACATGCAGGGTAGTACTGAGGTGCCATGCACGAGTCTCATCACACTGGATGAAGCTACCGGTGGTGAGATTTCGGTGAGAGATAACACAGTGACGTCACCCTCAGACCCCTGAGGGTGACGTCACCGAGTATGATGTCACTAGAATCACGCGCGCTGCGGAAGAAAGCGGAGTCACGCGGGAATCTAGCCCTTTAAATACTCCGTTGGGGGGATTCTATGGGGAAGAATCTCGGCTCAAAAGGTCCTTGTGGACGACACCAACTCAAAGAGTAGGTATTACAGGCTCGCAATTATTCACCTTAGAGGAATACCGTAACCAAGTTAGGGAGTTGGGATTCGAAGGGAATAAAGTAGCAGAGCAAGCCATGAAACTCTGAACTGATCAGCAGGACAGGGAAAGTAAACTCTGGACTGATGAGCAAGAGAGAGAAAACAAACGCTGGACTGATCAGCAGAACCGAGAAAGTACTGAGCGCATAGCTCGCATGCAGTTGCAAGAAAGGCAGGATGACCAGACAAGTGGTTGTTCAACAGAGACTAACGTTGAACAAGGTAAGACTGTCAAACTACCTAAACGAGCTAACTTTGATGAGAAGGACGACTCGATGGATGCATACATCAAGCGTTTCGAAGGTCACGCCGCTGATTGTGGGTGGGAAAGATCAAAGTGGGCACTCGCTCTTAGTGAATTGTTAAAGGGTAGGGCACTAACTATCTACCACAGTCTGGGTCCGCACCAGCGCGGAGATTACGAGGCATTGACAACATTGCTGCTGAACGGTTTTGGCATCACTGCAGACCGAATGCTAGAGAATTTCCGTAGAGCTCAATTGCAAAAAGGAGAGACATATGTGCTAATGTTACAGCGGTTAGAATCGAGTCTAAACCGTTACTGTGAACTCATGGAGATTGTCCCTGGGAGCATGGAGTTCTATCAACTGATGATTCGTGAACAGTTCTTAGAAGCATGCGAATCGTCTCTGCGTGTCAAGCTCAAAGAGCAAGAAATTGTGTCAAATCTGTCTATGGCCAAGCAAGCTGATCTGTGGGCTGGGGCCAGGAGACAGATGAAAGGGGTGAAGCTGCACGAGAAGCATCATGCTACAGGTATTGGCGATAGAGCTAAGCCAAAGACTGGTGTGTCGGGGGAGCAGGGAAACTCCTCCAACAAGCATGTGCACAAGTGCTACACCTGTGGTAAGCCAGGTCATCGTGCAGCTGATTGCAAGGTAAAACCGAAATCAGGCTACATAGCAGTTGTGAGCTCAAGTGGTAAGAATCATCCCAACGTTGGAAAGGATATACTGGCTTGGACCCTTGAGGTAGTGGACGGAAATGTTAATGGAAAATCGGCGAAAATCTTCCGTGACAAAGGAGCCACTACTCACATGGTAAGAAAAAGCCTAGTAAAGCCAGGATCTGAGACAGGGAGACATATCTATGTCACATTCCCAAATGGCTATGCTAAAGAGATGGTGGAGGTGTATGTATGGGTCGACACACCTTACATCAAAGGTAAAATCCACGCCGTTCAACAGGAACGTGCTATATATGGATTACTATTGGGAAATGTTCCAGGAATCTTTGATTGCCCAAGTCCACCCTCGAAGAAAACGGGGAAGAGTGAGGCGCTCAGTCGCCCTCAGTCAGCTGATGCCAAGGGCGACTCGCCCGGGGATGACGTCACAGGGAGTGACCACACCCTCACCCAGCTGAAGAATAAGGGAGAGAAGGCAAGCGGTGAAGTAATGGAGAAAGAAGCAAAACCTCTGGTTGAAGCAACAGCAACTCCATTTACAGGTAACTCGCTCGTGGCAGCTGTCACTACGAGGTCACAGAGCAACAAGCCGACTCGCCCAGAAAAAACTTTGAAATTACGAGACATTCAGGGAGTGTCTGCAAGGGAGTTTATTGATGCCCAAGGGAGCGACCCAACACTAGCACAGATACGTAGGTATGCTGAGGAGAAAAGGGTTTTCCAACACCAGGAACGCAAGTACTGGTACTTGCACCATAATGGGAAACTGGTGCGCAGAGTTGAGACGCCCCACGATACTTGGGACCAACTCGTTGTTCCACAGGAGCATAGACTGGCTGTGTTCCACTTAGGTCATGAAGCTCTGATGGGAGGTCATATGGGTCATGCAAAGACCAGTGCGCGGATACAAGCTGTGTTCTACTGGCCAGGAATTACTGGGGAAATACAGCGTTACACTCGCTCGTGTGACACCTGTCAGCGCACCACTGATCGAGGACGGGCGAAGCCCGGCAAGCTTCAGCCCTTCCCCATCATTGATCAGCCGTTCAAACTGGTCAGCATTGATCTGGTTGGTCCGATCATACCGAGTGCAACGGACGACAGTAAGTACATCCTGACCATGGTCGATCACGCAACAAGGTACCCAAAAGCAGCTGCCCTGAAGAACATCGAGACGACAACGGTAGCGGAAGCCTTGGTAGGTTTTTTCAGTCGCCTTGGTATACCTGAGTGGATCCATAGCGACCGAGGGGCACAGTTTACCAGCGAGATGATGGACCAAGTCAGATGTCTGCTCACAGCGAGAGCATCCCTCACCACGCCTTATCATGCTATGGGAAACGGTTTGGTAGAACGCTTCAATGGCACTCTCAAGAAGATGTTGAAGAGAATGTGCATCGAACAGCCTCGGGAGTGGCCCAGGTATATAAACCCTTTGTTGTTTGCCTACAGGGAGGTGCCACAGGCTAGCATAGGGTTCTCACCCTTCGAGCTTTTGTACGGTCGCACAGTTAAAGGCCCTCTGCAGGTACTAAGGAACCTGTGGGAAGGCGATGACTGTACCCCTGAAACCAAGACGACGTACGAGTACGTCATCGATCTACGGGAACGGCTGGAGAATACATGTCAGCTGGCCCGAGAACAGCTAGCAAAAGCAAAGGAGTACCAGAAGCAAATATACGACAAAAAACAAAAGAACGCAAGTTCAGTGTAGGGGACAGGGTACTTCTGTTAGTTCCCACCAGCAGGAACAAGCTCTTGCTGCAGTGGAAGGACCCATTCACGGTAGTGGAGTGCTCGCACTCGTTAAACTATGTGCTCGACGTCGATGGTGCCAGGAAGAAGTACCACGTCAACATGCTCAAACGCTACGAGGACCCTCCTGTAGATGTATCAACAAAGCCAAAGAAGCATGTAAGATGTAAGAGCAAGAGTGGACCACGGGGCTCGACATCGACAGAGCCGATCGACAACCCACTGCTCTCAGCCGTAGGTGCTGACTGGTTGAGTAGGTCAGGGTGATTAACGAGACGTCGAACGAGGGAGACATGAGCGAGGAAATGCAACGCGAATCACCGGACACTGGTTCCCAAGTGTGTCTCTGATGTTTCAGGCATGACACAGGTGGAGAGAGACAGTGGACAGACTAGCGCCACTCAGGGTTTCGAGGCGTTGAGCCGACCCAGACCTGGAGCTACGTCCAACCACAGTGCCTGCTCAAGACCTGAACAGATAGCCACATGTGATCCGGTGACTGAAGAAATTCCTCACTTACCAGAAGAGAATAGTCTAGACGAGGACCTGCCTCGCCTAACAGTATAGAAAATGGGGTCTGCTCGACCCGGCCGCACAGTGCACTGATCTTCGTGCATATGCCGTCAGCGGTCTGAAGTTTGAACGAGCACCGCATGTGGAGCTCGATCTTTGTTGGGGGGTGATGTGGGAGTATGGCTCCCAAGATTCTCCCACAGCTGACTTGAATAGCTCATTGCAGTGCACAGTGCACTGATCTTCGTGCACAAAGCCTATCTCTCTTAATCCTGGATAGAGACCTAGCATGTTGGGTACCTTCAGAATGCCCACTTAACCAGGAACACTTTCATAATACGGAGGCCACCGTATGTCCAGGCAGAAAATAGATACAGGGAGTTAAGCATACTGGCCACCAAGGGTCAGTGGGTACATGGAGCGTGGGACCGAGGGGAGACGCCAGCAGCGTCTGACCTCGGGTCAACCGGCGCAATGTTGAATAACAGCTATGATGTGTTCGTGTCGTGTTTATGACGTCACCTCTCCTACTGCTCATCGAACGAGCTAATATGATTGGTTCCCGCTCATTTGCTGCAATGCTATTGGTCAATTGTAACTCCTTTTGTGTTGGGTGCCACGAGATGCCCGGCACCCTTGCAAACCCATTCTTGTGAAGGATCTCTTGCAAATAGGATGTGTCATTCTGTCTATCGGCCAATAGACTGAACACCGTCTATTCCTTACCGTCAAGTTAACTCAGCGTCTTTGTGATATACCACACACTCCCCCAGAATCACGAGTGGGAATATATTGTTTAGAAGCCTAAAGTGATCCTCCCACAGCTGACTTGAATGGCTCATTGCAGTGCACAGTGCAATGATCTTCGTGCACAAAGCCTATCTCTCTTGATCCTGGATAGTGATCTGGCATGTTGGGTACCTCCAGAATGCCCACTTAACCAGGAACAATTTCATAATACGGAGGCCGCCGTATGTCCAGGCTGGAAATAGATACAGGGAGTTAAGCATACTTGCCACCAAAGGGTCAGTGAGTACATGGCCTGAAGGAGAGTGTGACAGAGGGGAAGGCGCCAGCAGCATCTGACCTCTGGGGTCAACCGACGCAATGTTGAATAACATCTATGACGTGTTCATGACGTCACCTCTCCTACTGCTCATCGAACGAGCTAATATGATTGATTCCGCTCATTTGCTGCAATGCTATTGGTCCAATTGTAACATTTTGTGTGTGGCCCACGAGACGCCCTGAGCTTCAGGCAAGATTCATCCTTGTGAGGGATCTCTTGCAAATAGACGTGTCATTCAGTCTATCGGCCACTAGACTGAACACCGTCTATTCCTCACCGTCAAGTTAACTCAGCATCTTTGCGATATACCACACACTCGCCCAGAATCACGAGTGCGAAATATTGTTCTAGGAGCCTAAAGTGACAAATCTCCAGAGCGAACAGACTGGTATCAGGTAACCCTGGTGACAAAGATCGTTGTGAGTGACTCTTAAGAGTGAACTAAGCAGTGCCGCCGCCTAAGTAACATGTGTGTGTGACTTTAACACAAGTGTACCTGCATGGTATACCACAGCAGCCGCCAGCCGCCACTCATCCCGAGCGTGTACCTTTGTACCTCAGTACCTCGAGCGCCCACCGCCAGCCGCCCTCACTCCTACGTGACGTCACCACTTACGCACCACCAGTGCCAGTGGTGTGCGTGTGTCTGTCTCGTTAAGCATACAGCAACGCCCTACTCAAGAAATCATCTCAAGATACTGCGAGTACCCTCCGTGTCTACGAGCGAAACCAGCTATCAGGCCACCTACGAGTGCTTGTATAAA
>WNGS01164293.1:35791-49871 GCA_020271785.1 Procambarus virginalis
ACCCACTTAACCAGGAACACTTTTACAATACGGAGGCCGCCGTATGTCCAGGCAGAAAATAGATACAGGAAGTTAAGCATACTGGCCACCAAGGGTCAGTGGGTACATGGAGCGTGGGACCGAGGGGAGATGCCAGCAGCGTCTGACCTCTGGAGTCAACGGGCGCGATGTTGAATAACAGCTATGACGTGTTCGTGACGTGTTCATGACGTCACCTCTCCTACTGTTCATCGAACGAGCTAATATGATTGGTTCCGCTCATTTGCTGCAATGCTATTGGACAAATTGTAACTCCTTTTGTGTTGTGTGCCACGAGATCCCGGCACCCTTGCAAACTCATTCACGTGAGAGAGACCATACCCAGAGGACGTGTCATTCTGTCTATCGGCCACTAGACTGAACACCGTCTATTCCTCACCGTCAAGTTAACTCAGCATCTTTGCGATATAGGCAACTCGGTGTTGAAGACACTTAGAGCTGAAGGCTTGAGTAATATTGGCAGTATTCAGAAGTGGTTCAACGGAAACACCGCATTAAGCTTAACAGTAGTTTATTTACTAACTTAACCACTAATACACAGGGTGCTTGATTTACTTTAGATTGGCGTCAGCAAAGCTATGGTTGCATTAGCGAGACACTTGACGTCTGGCTAATCGACTCGTATCCACTCGTGGAGAACCACCTAACTTAACACAGTTGACAGCCAATCATAAACACGGCAACCTAACTGCCGGTATGCAAAGGGATCACAAGAGTTCCAACCAGATGCTCGGTAATGATGATATGCAATAAATCAACAAATACAATGTCAATGGGACACGCAATAACATGCACAATAATAATCACACAATAACTAAATGTGTGGTGAATGTGAAACTCACACTCACAGACGTGTGAAATGCAGCGATACCACACAGATAAACATGCATTCACCGTCGATTCACCTATAACCTGCGACAGGTATAAGAAGGTGAGAACTGTGATTGATACCTCAGATCAACACAGACACAATAAACAATGACATGATCTTGTACTTACAGATAAGGTACCTTTCCTTACTCACTTAGACACGTTTATACAAGCACTCGTAGGTGGCCTGATAGCTGGTTTCGCTCGTAGACACGGAGGGTACTCGCAGTATCTTGAGATGATTTCGTGAGTAGGGCGTGCTGTATGCTTAACAGACAGACACACGCACACACACTGGCACTGGCGGTGCGTAAGGTGGTGACGTCACGTAGGAGTGAGGGCGGCGGCGGCTGGCGGCGGGCGCTCGAGGTACTGAGGTACTGAGGTACTGAGGTACACGCTGAGGATGAGTGGCGGCTGGCGGCTGCTGTGGTATACCATGCAGGTACACTTGTGGTAAAGTCACACACACAGGTTACTTAGGCGGCGGCACTGCTTTAGTTCACTCTTAAGTCACTCACAACGATCTTTGTCACCAGGGGTTACCTGATACCAGTCTGTTTCGCTCTGGAGATTTGTCACTTTAGGCTTCTAAACAATATATTCGCACTCGTGATTCTGGGCGAGTGTGTGGTATATCGCAAAGACGCTGAGTTAACTTGATGGTGAGGAATAGACGGTGTTCAGTCTAGTGGCCGATAGTCTGAATGACACTTCCTATTTGCAAGAGATCCCTCACAAGAATGAATCTTGCCTGAAGCTCAGGGCGTCTCATGGGCACACACAAAAGAGTTACAATTGACCAATAGCATTACAGCAAATGAGCGGGAACCAATCATATTAGCTTGTTCGATGAGCAGTAGGAGAGGTGACATCATGAACACGTCATAGCTGTTATTCAACATCGCGCCGGTTGACCCTAGAGATCAGACGCTGCTGGCGCCTTCCCCTCTGTCACACTCTCCTCTAGGCCATGTACTCACTGACCCTTTGGTGGCAAGTATGCTTAACTCCCTGTATCTATTTCCTGCCTGGACATACGACGGCCTCCGTATTATGAAAGTGTTCCTGGTTAAGTGGGCATTCTGGAGGTACCCAACATGCCAGATAACTATCCAGGATCAAGAGAGATAGGCTTTGTGCACAAAGATCAGTGTACTGTGCACTGCAATGAACCATTCAAGTCATCTGTGGGAGGTTCTTGGGAGACATACTCCCACATCATCCCCCAACAAAGATCGAGCTCCACATGTGGTGCTCGTTCAAACTCACACCGCTGACGACATGTGCACAAACTGAGTGCACGTTGCGCGGCCGGGTCCAGCGGACCCCGTTTTCTATACTTCTAGGCGAAGGAGGTCCTCGTCTAGACTATTTCCTTCTGTTAAGTGAGGAATTTCTTCAGTCACCGGATCACATGTGTTATCTGTTCAGGTCTTGAGCAGGCACTGTGGTCGGACGTAGCTCCAGGTCTGGGTCGGCTCAACGCCTCGAAACCCTGAGTGGCGCTAGTCTGTCCACTGTCTCTCTCCACCTGTGTCATGCCTGAAACATCAGAGACACACTGGGAACCAGTGTCCGGTGATTCGCGTTGCATTTCCTCGCTCATGTCTCCCTCGTTCAACGTCTCGTTAATCACCCCTGACCTACTCAACCAGTCAGCACCTACGTTGTCGGCTCCCTTTATGTAAACCACGCAGAATGGGAACTGTTGAAGGAACAAGACCCAGAGCCTTATTCTAGGGTTTGCGTTTTTAAGCGTACCGATGTGGCTGAGGGGTTGGTGATCTACTTGAAACGTGAAGCGCTTACCGTAGAGATACAGGTAGAATTTCCTTACTCCCACGACAGCAGCAAGGAGTTCCTTTTCTACAGTGGAGTACTTCTGCTCAGCATCGCTCAATTTACGACTGGAGTACGCAACTGGCCAGATTTCATCGTCGTACTCTTGCATGAGTACAGCACCAATACCTGTATTTGAGGCATCTGTTCGAAGGATGTACTCCCTGGTAGAATCTGGTAGTCTAAGGATGGGTGCTTCAGTCAGCTTCTTCTTGAGCATCGAGAATGCTGAGTTCTCTATTTCTGTCCAACGTACTCTAACAGGTGCATTCTTCTTGGTGAGATTAGTTAGCGGAGTTGCTTTAGGCGTGCAATTGGGAATGAAAGTTCTGTAGTACCCTGCAAATCCCAGGAATGACTTAACCTGAGTCTTGGTAGCGGGTGGAGCGGCTTCACTGATCTTGGTGATCTTCTCAGGCAGCGGCCTGGTGAATCCTCCTCCTATCACGTGACCAAGGTACCTGACCACCTTGCACCCTAACTCACACTTAGTGGGTTTTGCAACCATTCCTACTTCTTGTAGTCTTGCCAACACCTGCCTTAGCAAGATCAGATGTTCTTCCCACGTAGCAGAGTGGATGAGCACATCGTCCGCGAACACTTCTACTCCAGTAATTCCCCCCAAGACTTTGCGCATAGTTCTGTTGAACACGGCTGGGGCGTTCACCAGTCCAAACGGAAGAACTGTGAACTGGAAGAGACCTTCGCTTGTCATGAAGGCAGTGCAGCGCTTACTGTCTTCATCTAGTGGAATCTGCCAAAATCCCTTTGTCAGATCAAGCTTGGAGAAATAGCAACTGGAAGCTAACCTTGAGAAGATCTCATTTTGAGTGAACATCGGTTCAGCATCAAACTCTATGATGGAGTTCAACTTCCTGAAGTCGAGGCAGATGCACACACCTCCCCCAGGCTTCTTCACTAACACCATCGGGCTTGAGTACGGTGAGGTCGACTTCTCTATTACTCCTGCGTTAATCATAGATGCCAGTTCTTCTCTCACCTGTAGTACAAGGTGATGAGGAACAGGATATGGTTTTGTTCGTACCGCTTGCTGCTCTAGCAAAGGTATGCGGTAACCCTCTACCTTTGCTACTTTAGTGACGTCAGAGAGTACCTCCTTGTACTCTGCTACCAGTCGAGTAACCTGGTCGACTTGATCTTCAGACAGCTGATCATCAACCTTAACATCTCGGAGTGTCTCCTGCTGCTGTTGATTGAAGAGACCTGGCTGACCTACCTCCTCGTCGGCGGTTATCACTGAGACACTGGCGATCGTTGCTGAGAGCAGAGGGTGGTCGATCGGCTCTGTCGATGTCGAGCCCCGTGGTCCTCTCCTGTTTTTACGTCTTACATGCTTCTTCGGCTTGGTGGATCCATCTGCAGGAGGGTCCTCGTAGCGTTTGAGCATGTGTTCTTTTGCTTTCTCTCCCTTATACTTCAACTGGGTGAGGGTGTGGTCACTCCCTGTGACGTCATCCCCGGGCGAGTCGTCCTTGGCATCAGCTGACTGAGGGCGGCTGCGTGCCTTACTTTCCCCCATTTTCTTTGAGGGCGGACTTGGGCAATCAGAGACTCCTGGAACATTTCCCAATAAAAGTCCATATACAGCACGTTTCTGTTGAACGGCGCGGATTTTACCTTTGATGTAAGGTGTGTCGACCCCACACATACACCTCCACCATCTCTTTAGTATAGCCATTTGGGAATTTAACATAGATATGTCTACCTGTCTCAGATCCTGGCTGTACTAGGCTCTGTCTTACCATGTGAGTAGTGGCACCTTTGTCACGGAAGATTTTCGCCGATTTTCCGATAACATTTCAGTCCACCACCTCAAGGGTCCAAGCTAGTGGATCCTTTCCAACGTTGTGATGTTTCTTACCACTTGACCTCACACCTGCTATGTAACCTGATTTCGGTTTTACCTTGCAAACAGCTGCCCGATGACCTGGCTTACCACAGGTGTAGCACCTGTGCACATGCTTGTTGGAAGAGTTTCCCTGCTCCCCCGACACACCAGTCTTTGGCTTAGCGTTATCGCCAATACCTGTAGCATGATGCTTCTCGTGTGGCTTCACCCCTTTCACCTGTCTCCTGGCCCCAGCCCACAGATCAGCTTGCTTGGCCATAGACAGATTTGACACAATTTCTTGTTCTTTGAGCTTGACACGCAAAGACGATTCGCATGCTTCTAAGAACTGTTCACGAATCATCAGTTGATAGAACTCCATGCTCCCAGGAGCAGTCTCCATGAGTTCACAGTAATGGTTTAGACTCGATTCTAAACGCTGTAACAATAGCACATATGTCTCTCCTTTTTGCAATCGAGCTCTACGGAAATTCTCTAGCATTCGGTCTGCAGTGATGCCAAAACCGTTCAGCAGCGCTATTGTCAATGCCTCGTAATCTCCGCGCTGGTGCGGACCCAGACTGTGGTAGATAGTTAGTGCCCTACCCTTTAACAATGCACTAAGAGCGAGTGCCCACTTTGATCTTTCCCACCCGCAATCAGCGGCGTGACCTTCGAAACGCTTGATGTATGCATCCATCGAGTCGTCCATATCATCAAAGTTAGCTCGTTTAGGTAGTTTGACAGTCTTACCTTGTTCAACGTTAGTCTCTGTTGAACGACCACTTGTCTGGTCATCCTGCCTTGCTTGCAGCTGCATGCGAGCTATGCGTTCAGTACTTTCTCGGTTCTGCTGATCAGTCCAGCGTTTGTTTTCTCTCTCTTGCTGATCAGTCCACAGTTTGCTTTCTCTGTCCTGCTGATCAGTCCAGAGTTTCATAGCTTGCTCTGCTACTTTATTCCCTTCGAATCCCAACTCCCTAACTTGGTTACGGTATTCCTATAAGGTGAATAAATGCGAGCCTGTAATACCTTCTTTTTGAGTTGGTGTCATCCACAAGGACCTTTTGGGCCGAGATTCTTCCCCATAGAATCCCCCCAACGAAGTATTTAAAGGGCTAGATTCCAGTGTGACTTCGTCTTCTTCTGCAGCGCACGTGATTCTAGTGACATCATTCTCGGTGACGTCACCCACAATGGTCTCTACCTCCAAGCTGTCTCTCACTGGGGTCTCTCCCACTGTGTTATCTCTTACTGGGGTCTCACCACCGATAGCTTCATCCAGTGTGATGAGACTCGTGCACGCCACCTCAGTACTACCCTGCATGTGTGCTTGTAGCATCACCTCTTCCACGGCCCTCAAGTGCTGTTCCACTAGTTCCTTACACTCTAGCTCACTAAGAGTGTCGTAGTCGTCAGGTCTACGAGCGGTTAAGGCCAGGTGAAGATGCAGGTAGTGCTGCTTGTACTCTACACACTCAGACATACTGGTGGTGTGTGTACCTAACAGGGTGTTAAACATCCTCTGAATACTGCTCGTCACTTTTGAATTTTCAGGGAAAATTTAAGTGCGAAATTTTACAGTACAACCTAGCTCATAGGTTCCAACTAAGCCTAACACGTTGGGCGCCAGATGTGGGGTGTTTCTTTTTTGCTTTCACGACTGCAATGCGTACGTCGCCAATGTACATGTGGCAGACGCTTCACGAAACTGTCGGAATTAGCAGAATAGAAAATACGAGAGCAACCGTACAGGGCCTTGGAGCAAGGTCGAGTTAGAGTTCTTGTGGGTCTCTTCTCAGACTAGCCTCACCTGGTCCTGCTCCACGTTGATCGTTGGAATCTCCTCAATGATGTAACACTTTAAGGGACTCCTAGGGTCCTCATCACATTTATAGATTTGTGAATATAGGCAACTCGGTGTTGAAGACACTTAGAGCTGAAGTCTTGAGTAATTGATTGGCAGTATTCAGAAGTGGTTCAACGGAAACACCGCATAAAGCTTAACAGTAGTTTATTTACTAACTTAACCACTAATACACAGGGTGCTTGATTTACTTTAGATTGGCATCAGCAAAGCTATGGTTGCATTAGCGAGACTCTTGACGTCTGGCTAATCGACTCGTATCCACTCGTGGAGAAACACCTAACTTAACACAGTTGACAGCCAATCATTAACACGGCAACCTAACTGCCGGTATGCAAAGGGATCACAAGAGTTCCAACCGGATACTCGGTAATGATGATATGCAATAAACACAAAGGCACTGTCAATGGGACAGGCAATAACATGCACAATAATAATCACACAATAACTAAATGTGTGGTGTATGTGAAGCTCACATTCACAGACGAGTGAAATGATGTGATACCACACAGATAAACACTCATTCACCGTCGAATCACCTATAACCTGCGACAGGTATAAGAAGGTGAGAACTGTGGTTGATCCCTCAGATCAACACAGACACAATAAACAATGACAAGATCTTGTACTTACAGATAAGGTACCTTTCCTTACTCACTCACTCAGACACGTTTATACAAGCACTCGTAGGTGGCCTGATAGCTGGTTTCGCTCGTAGACACGGAGGGTACTCGCAGTATCTTGAGATGATTTCTTGAGTAGGGCGTGCTGTATGCTTAACAGACAGACACACGCACACACACTGGCACTGGTGGTGCGTAAGGTGGTGACGTCACGTAGGAGTGAGGGCGGCTGGCGGTGGGCGCTCGAGGTACTGAGGTACAAAGGTACACGCTCGGGATGAGTGGCGGCTGGCGGCTGCTGTGGTATACCATGCAGGTACACTTGTGGTAAAGTCACACACACAGGTTACTTAGGCGGCGGCACTGCCTTAGTTCACTCTTAAGTCACTCACAACGATCTTTGTCACCAGGGGTTACCTGATACCAGTCTGTTTCGCTCTGGAGATTTGTCACTTTAGGCTCCTAGACAATATATTCGCACTCGTGATTCTGGGCGAGTGTGTGGTATATCGCAAAGATGCTGAGTTAACTTGACGGTGAGGAATAGACGGTGTTCAGTCTAGTGGCCGATAGACTGAATGACACGTTCTATTTGCAAGAGATCCCTCACAAGAATGAATCTTGCCTGAAGCTCAGGGCGTCTCGTGGGCACACACAAAAGTGCTACAATTGACCAATAGCATTGCAGCAAATGAGTGGGAATCAATCATATTAGCTCGTTCGATGAGCAGTAGGAGAGGTGACGTCATGAACACGTCATAGATGTTATTCAACATTGCGTCGGTTGACCCCAGAGGTCAGATGCTGCTGGCGCCTTCCCCTCTGTCACACTCTCCTTCAGGCCATGTACTCACTGACCCTTTGGTGGCAAGTATGCTTAACTCCCTGTATCTATTTCCAGCCTGGACATACGGCGGCCTCCGTATTATGAAATTGTTCCTGGTTAAGTGGGCATTCTGGAGGTACCCAACATGCCAGATCACTATCCAGGATCAAGAGAGATAGGCTTTGTGCACGAAGATCATTGCACTGTGCACTGCAATGAGCCATTCAAGTCAGCTGTGGGAGGATCACTTTAGGCTTCTAAACAATATATTCCCACTCGTGATTCTGGGGGAGTGTGTGGTATATCACAAAGACGCTGAGTTAACTTGACGGTAAGGAATAGACGGTGTTCAGTCTATTGGCCGATAGACAGAATGACACATCCTATTTGCAAGAGATCCTTCACAAGAATGGGTTTGCAAGGGGTGCCGGGCATCTCGTGGCACCCAACACAAAAGGAGTTACAATTGACCAATAGCATTGCAGCAAATGAGCGGGAACCAATCATATTAGCTCGTTCGATGAGCAGTAGGAGAGGTGACGTCATAAACACGACACGAACACGTCATAGCTGTTATTCAACATTGCGCCAGTTGACCCGAGGTCAGACGCTGCTGGCGTCTCCCCTCGGTCCCACGCTCCATGTACCCACTGACCCTTGGTGGCCAGTATGCTTAACTCCCTGTATCTATTTTCTGCCTGGACATACGGTGGCCTCCGTATTATGAAAGTGTTCCTGGTTAAGTGGGCATTCTGAAGGTACCCAACATGCTAGGTCTCTATCCAGGATTAAGAGAGATAGGCTTTGTGCACGAAGATCAGTGCACTGTGCACTGCAATGAGCTATTCAAGTCAGCTGTGGGAGAATCTTGGGAGCCATACTCCCACATCACCCCCCAACAAAGATCGAGCTCCACATGCGGTGCTCGTTCAAACTTCAGACCACTGACGGCATATGCACGAAGATCAGTGCACTGTGCGGCCGGGTCGAGCAGACCCCATTTTCTATACTGTTAGGCGAGGCAGGTCCTCGTCTAGACTATTCTCTTCTGGTAAGTGAGGAATTTCTTCAGTCACCGGATCACATGTGGCTATCTGTTCAGGTCTTGAGCAGGCACTGTGGTTGGACGTAGCTCCAGGTCTGGGTCGGCTCAACGCCTCGAAACCCTGAGTGGCGCTAGTCTGTCCACTGTCTCTCTCCACCTGTGTCATGCCTGAAACATCAGAGACACACTTGGGAACCAGTGTCCGGTGATTCGCGTTGCATTTCCTCGCTCATGTCTCCCTCGTTCGACGTCTCGTTAATCACCCCTGACCTACTCAACCAGTCAGCACCTACGGCTGAGAGCAGTGGGTTGTCGATCGGCTCTGTCGATGTCGAGCCCCGTGGTCCACTCTTGCTCTTACATCTTACATGCTTCTTTGGCTTTGTTGATACATCTACAGGAGGGTCCTCGTAGCGTTTGAGCATGTTGACGTGGTACTTCTTCCTGGCACCATCGACGTCGAGCACATAGTTTAACGAGTGCGAGCACTCCACTACCGTGAATGGGTCCTTCCACTGCAGCAAGAGCTTGTTCCTGCTGGTGGGAACTAACAGAAGTACCCTGTCCCCTACACTGAACTTGCGTTCTTTTGTTTTTTTGTCGTATATTTGCTTCTGGTACTCCTTTGCTTTTGCTAGCTGTTCTCGGGCCAGCTGACATGTATTCTCCAGCCGTTCCCGTAGATTGATGACGTACTCGTACGTCGTCTTGGTTTCAGGGGTACAGTCATCGCCTTCCCACAGGTTCCTTAGTACCTGCAGAGGGCCTTTAACTGTGCGACCGTACAAAAGCTCGAAGGGTGAGAACCCTATGCTAGCCTGTGGCACCTCCCTGTAGGCAAACAACAAAGGGTTTATATACCTGGGCCACTCCCGAGGCTGTTCGATGCACATTCTCTTCAACATCTTCTTGAGAGTGCCATTGAAGCGTTCTACCAAACCGTTTCCCATAGCATGATAAGGCGTGGTGAGGGATGCTCTCGCTGTGAGCAGACATCTGACTTGGTCCATCATCTCGCTGGTAAACTGTGCCCCTCGGTCGCTATGGATCCACTCAGGTATACCAAGGCGACTGAAAAAACCTACCAAGGCTTCCGCTACCGTTGTCGTCTCGATGTTCTTCAGGGCAGCTGCTTTTGGGTACCTTGTTGCGTGATCGACCATGGTCAGGATGTACTTACTGTCGTCCGTTGCACTCGGTATGATCGGACTAACCAGATCAATGCTGACCAGTTTGAACGGCTGATCAATGATGGGGAAGGGCTGAAGCTTGCCGGGCTTCGCCCGTCCTCGATCAGTGGTGCGCTGACAGGTGTCACACGAGCGAGTGTAACGCTGTATTTCCCCAGTAATTCCTGGCCAGTAGAACACAGCTTGTATCCGCGCACTGGTCTTTGCGTGACCCATATGACCTCCCATCAGAGCTTCATGACCTAAGTGGAACACAGCCAGTCTATGCTCCTGTGGAACAACGAGTTGGTCCCAAGTATCGTGGGGCGTCTCAACTCTGCGCACCAGTTTCCCATTATGGTGCAAGTACCAGTACTTGCGTTCCTGGTGTTGGAAAACCCTTTTCTCCTCAGCATACCTACGTATCTGTGCTAGTGTTGGGTCGCTCCCTTGGGCATCAATAAACTCCCTTGCAGACACTCCCTGAATGTCTCGTAATTTCAAAGTTTTTTCTGGGCGAGTCGGCTTGTTGCTCTGTGACCTCGTAGTGACAGCTGCCACGAGCGAGTTACCTGTAAATGGAGTTGCTGTTGCTTCAACCAGAGGTTTTGCTTCTTTCTCCATTACTTCACCGCTTGCCTTCTCTCCCTTATTCTTCAGCTGGGTGAGGGTGTGGTCACTCCCTGTGACGTCATCCCCGGGCGAGTCGCCCTTGGCATCAGCTGACTGAGGGCGACTGAGCGCCTCACTCTTCCCCGTTTTCTTCGAGGGTGGACTTGGGCAATCAAAGATTCCTGGAACATTTCCCAATAGTAATCCATATATAGCACGTTCCTGTTGAACGGCGTGGATTTTACCTTTGATGTAAGGTGTGTCGACCCATACATACACCTCCACCATCTCTTTAGCATAGCCATTTGGGAATGTGACATAGATATGTCTCCCTGTCTCAGATCCTGGCTTTACTAGGCTTTTTCTTACCATGTGAGTAGTGGCTCCTTTGTCACGGAAGATTTTCGCCGATTTTCCATTAACATTTCCGTCCACTACCTCAAGGGTCCAAGCCAGTATATCCTTTCCAACGTTGGGATGATTCTTACCACTTGAGCTCACAACTGCTATGTAGCCTGATTTCGGTTTTACCTTGCAATCAGCTGCACGATGACCTGGCTTACCACAGGTGTAGCACTTGTGCACATGCTTGTTGGAGGAGTTTCCCTGCTCCCCCGACACACCAGTCTTTGGCTTAGCTCTATCGCCAATACCTGTAGCATGATGCTTCTCGTGCAGCTTCACCCCTTTCATCTGTCTCCTGGCCCCAGCCCACAGATCAGCTTGCTTGGCCATAGACAGATTTGACACAATTTCTTGCTCTTTGAGCTTGACACGCAGAGACGATTCGCATGCTTCTAAGAACTGTTCACGAATCATCAGTTGATAGAACTCCATGCTCCCAGGGACAATCTCCATGAGTTCACAGTAACGGTTTAGACTCGATTCTAACCGCTGTAACATTAGCACATATGTCTCTCCTTTTTGCAATTGAGCTCTACGGAAATTCTCTAGCATTCGGTCTGCAGTGATGCCAAAACCGTTCAGCAGCAATGTTGTCAATGCCTCGTAATCTCCGCGCTGGTGCGGACCCAGACTGTGGTAGATAGTTAGTGCCCTACCCTTTAACAATTCACTAAGAGCGAGTGCCCACTTTGATCTTTCCCACCCACAATCAGCGGCGTGACCTTCGAAACGCTTGATGTATGCATCCATCGAGTCGTCCTTCTCATCAAAGTTAGCTCGTTTAGGTAGTTTGACAGTCTTACCTTGTTCAACGTTAGTCTCTGTTGAACAACCACTTGTCTGGTCATCCTGCCTTTCTTGCAACTGCATGCGAGCTATGCGCTCAGTACTTTCTCGGTTCTGCTGATCAGTCCAGCGTTTGTTTTCTCTCTCTTGCTCATCAGTCCAGAGTTTACTTTCCCTGTCCTGCTGATCAGTTCAGAGTTTCATGGCTTGCTCTGCTACTTTATTCCCTTCGAATCCCAACTCCCTAACTTGGTTACGGTATTCCTCTAAGGTGAATAATTGCGAGCCTGTAATACCTACTCTTTGAGTTGGTGTCGTCCACAAGGACCTTTTGAGCCGAGATTCTTCCCCATAGAATCCCCCCAACGGAGTATTTAAAGGGCTAGATTCCCGCGTGACTCCGCTTTCTTCCGCAGCGCGCGTGATTCTAGTGACATCATACTCGGTGACGTCACCCTCAGGGGTCTGAGGGTGACGTCACTGTGCTATCTCTCACCGAAATCTCACCACCGGTAGCTTCATCCAGTGTGATGAGACTCGTGCATGGCACCTCAGTACTACCCTGCATGTGTGCTTGTAGCATCACCTCTTCCACGGCCCTCATGTGCTGTTTCACTCGTTCCTTACACTCTTGCTCACTAAGAGTGTCGTAGTCGTCAGGTCTACGAGCGGTCAAGGCCAGGTGAAGATGCAGGTAGCACTGCTTGTACTCTACACACTCAGACATACTGGTGGTGTGTGTACCTAACAGGGTGTTAAACATCCTCTGAATACTGCTCGTCACTTTTGAATTTTCAGGGAAAATTTAAGTGCGAAATTTTTTTGTACAACCTAGCTCATAGGTTTCAACTAAGCCCACGTGGGGCACCAGATGTGGGGTGTTTCTTTTTTGCTTTCACGACTGCAATGCGTACGTCGCCAATGTACATGAGGCAGACGCTTCACGAAGCTGTCGGAATTAGCAGAATAGAAAATACGAGAGCAACCGTACAGGGCCTGGGAGCAAGGTCGAGTTAGAGTCCCTGTGGGTCTCTTCTCAGACTAGCCTCACCTGGTCCTGCTCCACGTTGGTCATTGGAATCTCCTCAATGATGTAACACTTTAAGGGCTCCTAGGGTCCTCATCAAATTTATAGTTAAATGAATATAGGCAACTCGGTGTTGAAGACACCTAGAGCTGAAGGCTTGAGTAATATTGGCAGTATTCAGAAGTGGTTCAACGGAAACACTGCATAAAGCTTAACAGCAGTTTATTTACTAACTTAACCACTTTTAAGCAGGGTGCTTGATTTACTTAAGATTGGCGTCATCAAAGCTATGGTTGCATTAGCGAGACTCTTGACGTCTGGCTAATCGACTCGTATCCACTCGTGGAGAAACACCTAACTTAACACAGTGACAGCCAATCACTAACACCGGCAACCTAACTGCCGGTATACAAAGGGATCACAAGAGTTCCAACCGGATACTCGGTAATGATGATATGCAATAAACACAATACACTGTCAATGGGACAGGCAATAACATGCACAATAATAATCACACAATACTAATGTGTTGTGTATGTGAAGCTCACATTCACAGACGGGTGAAATGCCGTGATACCACACAGATAAACACGCATTCACCGTCGATTCACCTATAACCTGCAAACGTATAAGAAGTGAGAACTGTGTTGATACCTCAGATCACACAGACACAATAAAATGACAATATCTTGTACTTACAGATAAGGTACCTTTCCTTACTTACTCACTCAGTCAGGTTTATATAACAAGCACTCGTAGTGGCCTGACAGCTGGTTCGCTCGTAGACACGGAGGTACTCGCAGTATCTTGAATGATTTCGTGAGTAGGGCGTGCTGTATGCTTAACAGACAAACACACGCACACACACTGGCACTGGCGGTGCGTAAGGTGGTGACGTCACGTAGGAGTGAGGGCGGCGCGGCGGGCGCTCCAGGTACTGAGGTACTGAGGTACAGAGGTACACGCTCGGATGAGTGGCAGGCTGGCGGCAGATGTGGTATAATGCAGGTTACACTTGTGGTAAGTCACACACACAGGTTACTTAGCGGCGGCACTGCCTTAGTTCACTCTAAGTCACTCACAACGATCTTTGTCACCAGGGGTTACCTGATACCAGTCT
>WNGS01164293.1:74259-93604 GCA_020271785.1 Procambarus virginalis
CAGATGCATATAAAGCAAATTTGGCATCAGACAGCTTCACTTACTTCACAGATGGATCAGTAGACCAGCAGGGACAAGAAAACCGGAGCACAGGAAAGCAGGAAACTCTGTAAATAGTTGGAGGCTCTCAAATGGGTGTTCGACTTTACAGAGATGCTAGCAATTCAAAAGGCTTTAGAACATGCTCTTGCTGAACACCAACAACATGTTATCATACATACAGATTCGAGAACGCCATTGAACCTTGCAAAAAGAACACATATGTGATAACATACATCTGATCACAAATGTCATATCATTAATGCAAACACTCAAACGACAAGGCCGACGGGGACTTATCAACTGGGTGCTAAGTCATGTGGGAATAATAGGAATTACATTGCAGACGAAACTGCAAAACTTGCAACTAAGAGAAGAAATGTAGACATTTACATACCACAGAGTCTATCACAGATAAGAAAAGTAATTAGAAACAGAGCAGTGCAAAAAGATGACATTGACCACACCACAGCAGTTGCAACATCAGGATCTGCGGGTTAGTATAAGAATTCAACCAACTACGAACCACTTAGTTTGATGAAAGGGAGCAGTAGAGCAACAGAAGTACACTTACATCGCATCAGGCTGGATAACCCATGTGCATGGGAAATAGGCTAAAGGTTCCGGAAGATGAGAGGAAATGTCAGCACTGTGGAGAAATGCCAGACAGACCACTGGAACATTAGCTAACACAGTGCACAGTTACAAACCCATTAAGATTTCAACTTAGATTCAATAGAGCAGAAAAGTGAGTGTTAAACACACATGGCAAAATCTTACTGAAGCGACCATACGAGTCATAAATACTCATACTCCGCCCAAGTAAAACAGAAACAAGCAACACTTAGTGGCCACCCAGAGGCTTAGGGCCCGCGCAGGAATATCCATGAAAAACAAAAGATGTGTGAATGATAATGATTCCGAAGAGCTTTGATTGAAGCTAAATTATATACTTTGGAGCAGCAGTTGTATAAAGCTGTTTACCTATGTTACAGTGTCTTGCCTAGATATGCCCAGTAAACCGGGAAATTTTGGTTACATTTACTTAACCCTAGACAATAGTACTGAAGACCAGGTGGCATTATTGAGATTTTGACCAGGACAGTGTTTCCAGTGATGCTGTGAAGCATGAAGACACGACAGGAGTTTACCTCGTAGCTGGTAAAGAAGGCACAGGGACTACAAACCCGGACACCGCCGTGATCGAGGCCGAAGAAGAACCACCCCAGCAAGGCCAAGAACGATCCCAGCCACTTGAGAGCTTGGGCCGAACGAGCCCCAGGAGGTGGACGTTCGAGCCCCGCACCTATGGGTTCCAGACATAGATTGTCACAGCCCCTTTAACCCCCCTCACACCCCCTTTAACCCGAGGCAGACTTCCTTCATGACCCAGCAGAAGGAAGGAAAAATAATTATTAATTACAACAAATTATTATTATTAACTATTATAATAATATAATTATTATTAATATTACCATTCCTTCAACTACAATAACCACATACACTACACACTACCTTCACTACAATAACCACATACACCACACACTACCTTCACTACAATAACCACATACACTACACACTACCATCACTACAACAACCACATACACTACACACTACCTTCACTAAAATAACCACATACACTACACACTACCTTCACTACAATAACCACATACACTACACACTACCATCACTACAATAACAACATACACTACACACTACCATCACTACAATAACCACATACACTACACACTACCATCACTACAATAACCACATACACTACACACTACCATCACTACAATAACACATTCACTACACACTACCATCACTACAATAACCACATACACTACACACTACCATCACTACAATAACCACATACACTACACACTACCATCACTACAATAACCACATACACTACACACTACCTTCACTACAATAACACATACACTACACACTTCCTCTATTACAATTACCACATACTTTACTCACCTCTTAATTATTGTCACGATCTACACACTGGCTTCATCAGTAAATAAACTAAGACAAATATACAAATAATAATATATGTCATATGTTGTTGTTCAAGATTTGCTACCTGGAACAAAAAGTTTCAAGTAGCACGGGCTATGGTGAGCCCGTAGTGGTATATGTCATAATTTGTAAGACTATAAAAAAATATATAAATAAATATAAATTTTAATAAAAAAAAAAGTTTAAGGTACTTAAATTTTTTATGGGATTTTATTATTTTGTATTTTTTTTTTTTTTTTTTTGAGAGAGAGAGAAGAGACTCACTGAGAGTGGGTGGCGCGGGAGGGAAGGGTCTGGACCTCCTTGCCACACACCTTGGCCATCCAGTATGCCTGGGTTCGCTCCTTGCTGCGTCGGCGCTGGCTCTTGGTCTTTCGAAGAGCATGCCTCACGAGCTGGCGCTGGGCATCGCCAACGGTGAACACCTCATAGCGGCGGTCCATGATGGCTACTGTGGTCACAACACTGTTTATGCCGGAGACAGCGATAGAGATTCCTCGGGGTGGGACGCGATCTTCAGATCAAAGAATACGAAGCGGTCACTCTATCAACTGTACTATGGCGTCCCACATATATATGTGTTTGGAACTTATATATATACCTATAAATGTGGCTCGTCAGGCTAATCTTGGTGTCTTTTTTTGTCCATTATCCAATTGTGTTCTTAATCTTTCTTAATATGAGGGATGCTAAAGCTCGGGGATGAGTCTTTTGCACTTGTTTTTGTTGCTTTTATTGTTGAACATAATTAAATTTCTTGTAAGTAAATAATTATTACTAAGAAAAGCTAGGTCCAGCACTTTATGTCACGTCCACTGGCCTTGTACTGGTCGTGATATTACTGTACTGTTCTGAGGTTAACATTCTTGGTCGAATGTGCCCTTAATGTCCAAGTAAATAATGTAATCGCTGTCATCACTCGGCTCAGCCCTGGTATGTTGGTCCACAACATTTGTATACTGTATAGGTACGCTGGGGGAACACGCTGTAGAGTTTCCGCAGGATTAAATCATATACCAGAGGATCTGACACTACGTCGAGTTCTACTTTAGATTTAAGCAAGAAGGCATCCCATGCGAACGATGGGGAGCGAAATGTGATGGAAAATGTCCAATTTATAGAGAGGTTGATTGGTTGGTTGGATTCATAGTTATATGAATGGATTGTTAACTCTGTCTGTCTGTCTGTCTGCTACTGCTGTTCTGGTAGAACCCTCTTCTCTCATCTATGCATGTGTAATTCCACTTCATCCTTCACATACTTGGGAGATAGCTAAAGCTATCTCCCTCAAACACACAATTCTCTTTGTTCTTGTTCCACATACTCTATGCTTCTGTAATGTATCGCACACACACACACCCTAAAAGCTCCACCTCCTCCAAATGCTAATCTCTCTGACAAAATATTGAGGGGCGGAGCTTAAACTTTCTACTCCCCTTTCCCTCAGGAGGGGGGCAACCCTCTCCACATAGGAGACCAGACACAATTGGCTCACACCACCAGGAGGAGGAGCCTATAACTTTCACTGTTTTCATTGGACAACACTCACCTGTACCTCACCCCAAACATGGCAGGTAATTTTGTAGACTTTTTCACTTTTTAATTTCTTACAATTTTTTTACCTTATCTACTATTAATATACATACTCCTCTACCCTCACCCACACCCCCTTCTACCCCAACCCCCCACCCCCCACCCCTCACACACTCCCAGTACTCTCTCCAAGTCATCAGGGACGGAGCTTATACCCTTCCTTCACTTACCTAACGAAGTAGACCCTGCGCTAATTTACTACCTGGAAACTAGTGCAACTCTTCTTGCACCAGGTGCCACGTGGTCTGTAGTTACCAAGCGTGTAATGGAACAATATCTGCCTTCTTTCATAAGGAGAGCAAAATTCCTTGAGCTAGGCAGAGATGGAAGAGGCATGTGAGAGGTGTAGCCAACAGATCAGCACAGCTGAGTAGAAGTCATGGACTGACCTAATCTGGCCCCACAGCTTTGCCTGTGTCTAGCGTTTTAAGGAGATGGAGAACTTCAGCCTGCTGTATAATCAATTCAATCATCTTAGTCACAGTGCATGTAACAAGATGTGGAGGCTGAAGTTCAGGATCAGGGACCTATATCTTGGCAGCAAAGTGGGTTGCCATTAGATCAGCCTTCTCCTGATTGCTGGTTGCAACAGTTTCATCCTCCCGGTTTAGAGGCAGGATTGTGTGCTCAGATGAATATGCCTGCCGATCTTTATATAACTCTTTCACCAGTATACGACTGGTGAAAGAGTTTGCTTGGCTGTTCAAGTCCCCCTTGAGCAAGACATTACAACCAGTTGCGTCAAGATCTGAGCGAAATGCTGGCAAGTTCTCACAGTCCGAAAGCCTGATAGTTCGGATAGATGTTTCACCTCGATCTGTTGGGATAACCAGTGTAGTAAACACAGCCTGGTGGTCTGAAGAACCAACATATCCCGTAGGTCTGCAGTGAACTTTGCTTGCAGGAAGGTGAGATACGACAGGGTCGAGGAACGAGCTTGATATGTGGTTGGAAGGTCACCCAATTTTCGAAGTTGAAGACTGCTAAGAGTTCATAAACATCCCCCTGTATGAGGTACTGGCTGAGGTCACTGTCCAGACTTGTAATCCTGTGGTCCCGAGTTCGATCCCGGGCGCCGGGGAGAAACAATGGGCAGAGTTTCTTTCACCCTATGCCCCTGTTACCTAGCAGTAAAATAGGTACCTGGGTGTTAGTCAGCTGTCACGGGCTGCTTCCTGGGGGTGGAGGCCTGGTCGAGGAACGGGCCGCGGGGACACTAAAGCCCCGAAATCATCTCAAGATAACCTCAAGATAACTGAACCGACAATTATAATGTGCTGACATTAGCAGGGAGTTTAGGTTGTCCATCAGGAAGTTGACTGGGGGAAGCACCCTGCTATTGAGGTCTGTACATTACACATATGAGTATTGATTCACCAGGATTTATGCACAATTTGAAGACCATAATTTCAAGATGACCAGGGATGACCACATCAATGGGTTGGGCATGCACAGTTTTGCTGATACACACTGCAACAGCCCCTCCTTGACCATGCTTGTCTCGGTGCATCCATGATGTATAACCGGCAATTGAAGCAAAGTTCTTAGGAGTCCTGTCATCTATAATTGTTTCTAGTACAAAAATGACATCACGACGATGAGTGTTCACAAAGCTGTGTGTGAGATCGCCAAGATTGGTAATGAAGCCCTTGATGCTGGCAAACATTATTGTAATTGACTCCTCATGTCTGCGTGTTGTTTGAGAAGACAGCTGTGTATGGTGGCAGACCTCGCAGCTGGTGTACTGGAGGTGGGTAAATCTGAGGTGCTGAGTAAGGCACAACGCCGTCTGCAGTGTTTGGGTATAGATAGTAAGAGTGCTGACAAGTAAGAATATGTACTTAGTCTGAGTATTTCTTAGAATAGTCCAAGATCATTTCTTTAAGTATTTGATCTTGTCTATCCAGATCCCTTTTGGTTCGACATGAGTCCTTTTGATGGACATGAGTCTTCGGTGGCAGTGATTGCACCTGAGATCACTCCGACAGGTTTCAGCCGTATGACCCCTGTGATTGCATTTAGAGCAAGGCATTACTATGAGGCTGGGAAGTTGTCCAGACTGATTATTGCAAGAGCTAAGCCGTCGATTCAAGAGTTGAGACCCGTGATGTGTATTCTGCTGGTGTTGACGTTGTTCAGGGCCTTGTTGAGGTTGGTGATGCAGTGCCTGGTTATGGTTATGTTGCTGCTGAGGGTGTGGAGGCCGGTGTTGATGTTGTACAGGGCCTTGTTGAGGTTGGTGATGCAGTGCCTGGTTATGGTTATGTTGTGGCTGAGAGTGTGGAGGCCGGTGTTGACGTTGTTCAGTGCCTTGTTGAGGTTGGTGATGCAGTGCCTGGTTATGGTTATGTTGTGGCTTAGGGTGTGGAGGCTAAGAACGCTGGTTAGGGCGGACCCGCCTACGCCCACTCCTTCTAGGCCTATTCTGGCAGGTAGAGTTTTGATTTGGCCCTTTTACTGCATAGGTTGGCTTCCTTCTCACTTGCCTCTTTACTATAAAATTACTGGAGGGGCGTCCGGCAGTGTCCAGGATAATCTCATACCCCCAACCACCATTCCTCCACTCTTCCTTCTACCTCTCTTTACATCCCCCACTCTTCCTCCACCTTCCCTCCCCTCTTTACCCTTTCCCTCCTCTCCCCTCCCCTTTCTTTCCTTCTTCTCTCTGTCTCCATCTTCCCTGTCTCCCTCGAATCTCCCCTAGTCCCACCCTTGTTCCCACCCCATGTCCCTATCATCCCCCTCCTCACACCTGTCCTTACTTCACTCCCTTCTTTCCTGCTCCTCTCCGTCTGGCCTCCAGACAGCTATTTACATTCATATCAATATATAGAAGGGAATTGGGCAGGGGTCTTTGTCTTTTACCTCCCCTCTTCTCCTTTCCCTCCCTCCCTCTACCAACCTCCCTCCGTCCCTCCCCTCCTCCTGCCCACCTCTCCTTTTATTATTACTCCCTTGTCTCCAATCTCCCCTCCTCCCCTCACAATTTTTACGATAAACTCTACGGAAAATACGTCCACGATTTCATTTTAAATTTAAAAAATATTACCTAAGGGGTTTAAATATTGATATTTATTAAAAAAATAACTTAATCCATCATCGACCATCCTACATCCAGCCCATACCCCAGACTATTCCCGCTGCAAATTGGGGTGAGGGTAACCCAAGTACCCGGCACCATGTTGCTGTGGCCCAGCAACGCACGTGCTTTGCTGAGCCACAGCAATCTTCCCTGTCTCGCAGTCCTCCCTACCATTTCTCTTTCACCCGTCTCCACAGCCACTCAACCAATCCCCACTCCCCTGCCCCCCTTTCTCTTCCCAACCATTCTCCATTCCCCCCCCCCATCCCCTCGTCCCCACCAACCCAAACTCCCCCCTCCCCTCGTCCTTCCTCACCATTACCCCCTCCTTTGTCCCCTCGTCCTCCCCACCATCTCTCACTTCCGTCCCCTCGTCATCCACACCATTCCCCACTCCCTCGTCCGATCGCTTCCCAAATGGTCTGATGTTCTCATCAGAAAATTGGGAACATCAAGTGATCTGATGTTCCCATCACTGAAATATAAGAAAAACAGTTAAAAATTGAAATGACAATATAAAAAGATAAAAAAATAATAAACTATACTCACGAAATGAATGGTATGGTAAACAACACAGATCAATTCAAACGCAGTTCACACGAAATAAATAAATCAAAAGGAAAAATAATCAAAATCTATGAACATTCAATTTATCAATGCCATCACAAACATTGAAATGGAATTGTAACATATTTATCATAGCATGTGTGTTGCTCTTACATGCAACAGATGGCGCTGTTTTTCAAGAAAAAGCATAGTTTTATCTGTCACAGGAGTGGCATCTATACTTATAGCAACTAAATGAACGGTATGGTAAACAACACACTTCCATTCCAACACAAACACAAACAAATTCACACATATGTCACACAAACTAATTCAATAAAAAATAAAATATTTCGAAATCTTTGAAAATAAAATTTATCAATGCAATCAGAAACACAGAAATGGAATTCGTGCCATATTTAGTATAGCGTTCATGTTGCTATTATGTGCAACAGATGGCACTGTTTTTCAAAAACGCACGTTTTTTCCTGTCACAGGTGAGGCATGTTTATAGTAGATATATAAAAAGATGCGCCTATTCGAAGGCAACGTTGTGTCAAAATTTCAAAGCAATCGGTAAAGAGGTTTCGAAGATTTCCCTCACATGAAAAACACAGTTTTTCAGAAAAAGCATTATTTTTACCATCACAGATGTGACATCTATATAGTATGTATATAAAAATCTGCTCGGATGCGAATGGAACGTTGTGTGAAAATTTCAAAGCAATCGATGAAGAACTTTTGGAGATTACCGGTTATGCAGAAACGAACATTTACATTTTTATCTATATAGATGAGTAGGAGCCATGAGGAGGATTCAATACCCACTTACTTGGTACCTCCAAGCTATCACCATAAAAAAGCCACGCCACAACATGGTCAAGAGCAATGCAACTTATGATACCAGTGAATCCTCTAAGGTTCCTGAGGCTTACAACTGAAGCAAAATTAGCGTTTTAAGCATGATGTGTAAAAGATTTTCTCATTGTTACATTACGTTAATATGATTTCATTGTACATTATTATTTTTAGTAATGGTAATGACTTCTCACAGACATAATAACATAGGATAAAAAAAAACTTGGGAGTTATGGTATGTGAAGTGAGCGAGATATCCAGGAACTTTGTTTTCAGAGTAGTATGGGTATGGGTGACTATGTGCAGGATGTGCCCTGCTCTTTGTGTAGTTTTGTCTTTGCCATTATGTTATTCGTGTATTCTTCCTGTTATTTTTCTGTAATTATGATGTGGCACTCTGGTGCCTCTTCTTTTGTGCTTAACTTTATGTGCCTTGCTTCTGCCTGCTAATCATGTGTATGTATTTTGTGTTTTTGTTTGTGTTAACGCTTCCCAGTTCTGTTTGTCTTACCTGCTGTTCTGTTATTGTACTGCTCACGGTTTTGTCTTTTCTGTTCTGGTGGTTTGGCACCCTTGCTTTTATTATTGTATTTATTTGTTTTTCCATTATATATAAAAAAAGATGCTCGCTGGCTCGGCGCTCTCACTTCACCAAGTGGGACATGTAAACAACCCAAGCAAGGGCAGGATGCGGTGTGGTTAACTGTTAATTTAACCTGGAACATTTTGGTAATTCTGAAGCCAAAACAGCCAACTGAATTACCCAAACCAATAAAGCTATTTCTTCAAACTGGAGTAGTGGAGAACCTTATATATATAACCAGAGGTACGTCCAAAGCCGAGAACACTCCAAGCTTACCTTCCACTCTCCAAAGTATTAGGTTCAATAGAGATATATAGTTTTTTGCCAATTTATCAATGCCTTAATTTAGACAAAAGTTGCATCGGTTATAAGTGTGACAAAACACCAAAATAAGTTGGTGCAGATTGTTGCATTGTTCCACCCATCCTCATGACCTGATCATACTTATTTGTACCTATTTGGTCGACAGTACCAATATGTAGTGATGGACCAACAGTAAACTAATTTTTGAAATATTAATTTCACAGTCCCCAAAAATTAAAATTAAAACATAAAAATTCCCATTCCTAGTACTGCACCTATATGTAGCACATTAGGCCTAAAATCGCGAGAATTAGGCCTAGGATTGCTAGCAAAGGTTAGGTTAGGTAAACTTATACATGAAAGTTATTATTGAAAAAGTTTCTAGTTTGTCAAAATTCATTAATACAAAAAGTGAAATTTCTGGTGGTCCATCACAACATATTGCTACTGTCGACCAAATAGGTACTAAAAGAACTTTTACAATCTGAGGAAAGCCAATATTGTTGCCTTGTTAACCATGAACTATGAGTGTGTGTTGACAGTCACAAAGTGCATTGGTAAAGTGTGGTACAATTTTCATATTTATTCATATAAATTTCATACAGTTTTCATATTTTTTACGTTAATTAAAAGTCTAGAAAATTTCCGTCTGCAGGAGATGTTGTGAGTGGAAGCCAGTGTGGTCAGCAGAGCTGGGTACAAGCACTCGGATACCTCCTTCAAAGCAAGCTAAGTCAGCTAAAGCAAATTCCAAACATGTCTTCATCTTAAGCACGGAACATGACGTCATTAATTCGTCTCTTCAACTGGGGGGGCAAGGTTTGAGGGTTGTGTTTGCCAGCCTCGCATAGGCCGCTGATGTTATTCTTTTGATGTGGGCTTCAGGAGACAGGTTTGGCGTGATATCAACTCCCAGATCCTTCTCTCTCTGTCTGTTTCGTGAAGGACTTCATCTCCCATTCGGTATCCAGTGACTGGCCTCCTAGTTCATCCTCCTAGTTTCATTACCTTACATTTGCTTTGGTTGAACTTTAGTAGTCATTTGTCGGACCATTCCTTCAGTTTGTCTAGGTCATCTTGTAGCCTCATACTATCCTCCTCTGTCCTGATCCTCCTCATAATTTTAGCATCATCAGCAAACATCGAGAGGAACGAGTCAATTCCTTCTGGAAGATCATTTACGTATATCAGAAACAGTATAGATCCAAGGACTGATCCCTGTGGGACTCCACTGGTGACTCCCCGCCACTCCGAGACCTCACCTCTCACGGTGACTCGCTGTGTCCTGTTGCTTAGGTACTCCTTTTTCCAGTGGAGTACCTTCCCTTTCACTCCTGTCTGCATCTCCAGTTTGTGTACTAGTCTCTTATGTGGTACTGTGTCAAAAGCTTTCTGGCAGTCCAGAAATATGCTAGTACTAGTACCCGAGCTGAGAGGTATGAGCTACGAGGAGAGACTACGGGAATTAACTTCACTTCGCTGGAAGACAGAAGAGTTAGGGGGTGACATGATCACCACATTCAAGATTCTCAAAAGGAATTGATAGGGTAGATAAAGACAGGCTATTCAACAGAAGGGGCACGGGCACTAGGGGACACAGGTGGAAACTGAGCGCCCAAATGAGCCAGAGATATTAGAAAGAACTTTTTTAGTGTCAGAGTGGTTGACAAATGGAATGCATTAGGAAGCGATGTGGTGGAGGCTGACTCCATACACAGTTTCAAGTGTAGATATGATAGAGCCCAATAGGCTCAGGAATCTGTCTGATTGACGGTTGAGAGGTGGGACCAAAGAGCCAGAGCTCAACCTCCCCAAACACAATTATGTGAGTGCACACCACACGTTCCCCAACACACCACACACTCCTCACACACTCTTTAAAAGCCACGCGCTCTTCACACACCACACGTTCCTCATAAAAATCACACTCCTCACATACCACACGCTCCTCACTCTTAAATCACCTCGCACATTACACGATCCTCACACACCACACGCTCCTTACACGCCACACGATCCTACACGCCTCCCCCTTTTACCCTCCTCACACAGCACACACTCCTCACACAAAAGACGCTCCACACACACACACCACAAGCTCCTAAGTCACCACACGCTCTACACACACCACACGATCCTCACACACCACACGTTCCTCATTCTGTCTTGTGTGCTGCTTCTCAGTTTATGTTCATTCTTTCTGGTCTGCTGCTTCACAGTGTATGTTCATTCTGTCTGGTCTGCTGGTTCCTAGTTTAAAACGTTCTGTCTAGTCTGCTGCTTCCCAGTTCACGTTCATTTTATCTGGTCTACTTCTTCACTGTGAATGCTCATTCTATCTAGTCTGCTGCATCCCAGTTAATGCTCATTCTGTCTGGTCTTCTGCTTCCCAGTTCATGTTCATTCTTTCTGGTCTGATACTTCCCAGTTTATGTTCATTCTGTCTGGTCCGATACTTCCCAGTTCATGTTCATTCTGTCTGGTCTGCTTTTTCACTGTGTATGTTCATTCATAAGAAGAACATAAGAACAAAGGTAACTGCAGAAGGCCTATTGGCCCATACGAGGCAGCTCCTATTTATAACCACCCAATCCCACTCATATATATGTCCAACCCTCGCTTGAAACAATCGAGGGGTCCCACCTCCACCACGTTACGCGGTAATTGGTTCCACAAATCAACAACCCTGTTACCGAACCAGTATTTACCCAAGTCTTTCCTAAATATAAACTTATCCAATTTATACCCATTGTTTCGTGTTCTGTCTTGTATTGATACTTTTAATACCCTATTAATATCCCCTTTGTTATGTCCATTCATCCACTTGTAAACTTCCATCATGTCACCCCTAACTCTTCGCCTTTCCAGTGAATGCAAATTAAGCTTTGTTAATCTTTCTTCATATGAAAGATTTCTAATTTGGGGAATTAACTTAGTCATCCTACGCTGGACACGTTCAAGTGAATTTATATCCATTCTATAATATGGCGACCAAAACTGAACTGCATAATCTAAATGGGGCCTAACCAGAGCAAGATATAGCTTGAGAACCACACCAGGTGTCTTGTTATTTACGCTGCGATTAATAAATCCGAGTGTCCTATTTGCCTTATTACGAACATTTATGCATTGATCCTTTTGTTTTAAATTCTTACTAATTATAACTCCCAGATCCCTTTCGCAATCCGACTTCGCAATCTCAACACCATCTAGCTCGTATCTTGTAACTCTATCATCATTACCTAGCCTCAGAACTTTACATTTGTCAGCATTAAACTGCATCTGCCAGTCCTTTAACCGTTTCAAAACCCTATCTAGATCAACTTGAAGTGATAGTGAGTCCTCCTTTGAATTAATTTCCCTACCGATTTTCGTATCATCGGCAAATTTGCAAATGTTGCTACTCAAACCTGAATCTAAATCATTTATATATATTATAAACAACAGAGGTCCCAGGACAGAGCCTTGAGGCACTCCACTTACAACATTTTCCCACTCTGACTTGACTCCATTTATACTAACTCTCTGTTTCCTTTGGTATAGCCATGCCCTAATCCAGCTTAATATAGCACCCCCCAATACCATGAGCCTCTATCTTTTTAATCAGTCTTTCATGTGGCACTGTATCGAAAGCTTTGCTAAAGTCAAGGTTCACAACATCACAATCCTTACCACTATCAACTGCCTCAACTATGCTAGAATAAAAAGATAACAAATTTGTTAAACATGAACGGCCATTTATAAAACCATGTTGCTACTCAATTATTAATTTATGTTTTTCAAGATGAAGACGAATTTTATTTGCTATTATAGATTCGAGTAACTTTCCCACAATAGACGTTAGGCTAATTGGTCGATAGTTAGACGCAAGTGATCTATCTCCTTTCTTAAAAACTGGTATCACATTAGCAACTTTCCAAAACTCTGGCACTCTTCCTGACTCTATTGATTTATTAAATATGATTGACAGTGGGTCACAAAGCTCCTCTTTGCATTCTTTCAGCACTCTGGCAAACACTTCCTCCTGTTCCCTGGTGATTTGTTTGGTTTGAGTTTTACTATTTGTTGAAGAACATCCTCCCTGGTAACTGCTAAACTCGTCAACCTGTCCTCGTCCCCACCCACAAAGACTTGTTGGGCTGAAGGCATATTGTTAAGTTCCTGTTTAGTAAATACAGATACCAAAAATTTATTAAAAATACTACTCATCTCTTCATCACTATCTGTTATTTGACCTGTCTCAGTTTTTAATGGACCTATCCTTTCCCTAGTCTTAGTTCGATATAACTGAAAAAACCCTTTAGGATTTGTCTTTGCTTGCCCTGCTATACGAACTTCATAGTTTCTTTTTGCTTTCCTTATCTCTTTTTTAACATTTCTAACTAGTTGTACGAATTTCTGTTCTAAAGTGACCTCCCCATTTTTAATCCTTTTGTACCAAGCTCTCTTTTTACCTATAAGGTTCTTCAAATTCTTTGTTATCCACTTTGGGTCATTAGTAATCGATCTATTCAATTTGTGTGGTATACTACGTTCCTGTCCTTTGTTTAGAATATTCTTAAATACGTTATAAATTGAATCTACATCGAAATCCCCATTTACATCACCTATCGCTGGGTTCATGTCTCGCTCCAAGACCGGCCCACACCCCATACCCAAGACTTTCCAATCAATTTGACCCAAAAAATTTCTTAGGCTATTAAAATCAGCTTATCGAAAATCTGGTACTTTAACAGAATTTTCTCCTACAGGTCTATTCCATTCTATGCCAAATCTGATTTCTTTGTGATCACTGTTCCCTAGCTCACTCCCTATTTCGATGTCATTAATTTGTGTTTCCCTGTTAGTTAACACTAAATCTAAAATATTATTTTCCAGTGTTGGTTCCTTAATGTGTTGCGTAAGAAAGCAATCGTCAATTAATTCTAGAAAATCTTCTGCTTCACTATTCCCTGTTTTGTTCAACCAGTTTATTCCACTCAAATTAAAGTCACCCATGACATAAATACTGTTAGATCTAGATGCCCTAGATATTTCATCCCATAGATGCTTTGCTTCCATTCTGTCTAAATTTAGTGGCCTATATATAACTCCTATTATAATATTATTTGCTTTTTCGTTTAATTCTATCCAAATAGTTTCTGTGTGTGGCTCAGTTTTGATTCCCTCTTTGAGACTCTTTGAGACAAGTGGATGAATGGACATAACAGAGGGGATATTAATAGGGTATTGAAAGTATCAACACAGGACAGAACGCGATACAATGGGTATAAATTGGATAAGTTTAGATTTAGGAAAGACTTGGGTAAATACTGGTTCAGTAACAGGGTTGTTGATTTGTGGAACCAATTGCCGCGTAACATTGTAGAGGTGGGGTCCCTCGATTGTTTCAAGCATGGGTTGGACATGTATATGAGTGGGATTGGGTGGTTATAAATAAGAGCTGCCTCGAATGGGCCAATAGGCCTTCTGCAGTTGCCTTTGTTCTTATGTTCTTATGTTCTTATATCCCCTTTGTTATGTCCATTCATCCACTTGTAAACCTCTATCATGTCACCCCTAACTCTTCGCCTTTACAGTGAATGCAATTTAAGCTTTGTTAATCTTTCTTCATATGAACGATTTCTAATTTGGGGAATTAACTTAGTCATCATACGCTGGACACGAACAAGTGAATTTATATCCATTCTATAGTACAGCGACCAAAACTAAACTGCATAATCTAAATGGGGCCTAACCAGCAAGATATAGCTGAAGAACCACATCAGGTGTCTTGTTACTAACGCTTCGATTAATAAATCCCAGTGTCCTATTTGCCTTATTACGGACATTCATGCATTGATCCTTTTGTTTTAAATTCTTACTAATTATAACTCCCAGATCCCTTTCGCAATCCGACTTCGCAATCTCAACACCATCTAGCTCGTATCTTGTAACTCTATCATCATTACCTAGCCTCAGAACTTTACATTTATCAGCATTAAACTGCATCTGCCAATCCTTTGCCCATTTCAAAACCCAATTTAGATAAACTTGAAATGATAGTGAGTCTTCTTCCGTGTTAATTTCCCTACCGATTTTTGTATCATCGGCAAATTTGCAAAAGTTGCTACTCAAACTTGAATCTAAATCATTTATATATGTTATAAACAACAGAGGTCCCAGGACAGAGCCTTTAAGGCACTCCACTAACAACATTATCCCACTCTGACTTAACCCCATTTATACTAACTCTCTGTTTCCTTTGGAATAGCCAAGCCCTAATCCAACTTGATATAGCACCCCAAATACCATGAGCCTCTATTTTTTTAATCATTCTTGGCGCTGTATCAAAAGCTTTACTAAAGTCAAGGTACACAACATCACAATCTTTACCACTATCAACTGCCTCAACTATTCTAGAATAAAAAGATAGTAAATTTGTTAAACATGAACGGCCATTTGTAAAGCCATGTTTGGACTCATTTATTAATTTATGTTTTTCAAGATGAAGACCAATTGTATTTACAGTTATCGATTCAAGTAACTTTCCCACAATAGACGTTAGGCTAATTGGCCGATAGTTTGACCAAAGTGATCTATCTCCTTTCTTAAAAATTGGCACCACATTAGCTACCTTCCATGACTCTGGAACTCTGCCTGACTAATGATTTAATAAATATGGTAGACAGTGGCTCGGTATGCTCCTCTTTGCATTCTTTAAGCACCCTGGCAAACACTTCATCCGGCCCTGGGGATTTGTTTGGTTTAAGTTTTACTATTTGTTTAATTACATCCTCCTTGGTAACTGCTAAACTAGTCAACCTGTCCTCCTCCCCACCCACATAAACTTGTTCGGCTGAAGCCATATTGTTAAGTTCCTCTTTAGTAAATTCAGATATAAAATATTTATTAAAAATACTCCTCATCTCCTCGCCTTTATCCGTTATTTGACCTGTCTCAGTTTTTGCCGATGATACGGCTCAGTTGCCGATGATACGAAAATCGGTAGGGAAATTAATTCGGAGGAGGACTCACTATCACTTCAAGTTGATCTAGATAGGGTTTTGAAATGGTCAAAGGACTGGCAGATGCAGTTTAATGCTGACAAATGTAAAGTTCTGAGGCTAGGTAATGATGATAGAGTTACAAGATACGAGCTAGATGGTGTTGAGATTGCGAAGTCGGATTGCGAAAGGGATCTGGGAGTTATAATTAGTAAGAATTTAAAACAAAAGGATCAATGCATGAATGTTCGTAATAAGGCAAATCGGACACTCGGATTTATTAATCGCAGCGAAAGTAACAAGACACCTGGTGTAGTTCTCAAGCTATATCTTGCTCTTGTTAGGCCCCATTTAGATTATGCAGTTCAGTTTTGGTCGCCATATTATCGAATGGATATAAATTCACTTGAACGTGTCCAGCGTAGGATGACTAAGTTAATTCCCCAAATTAGAAATCTTTCATATGAAGAAAGATTAACAAAGCTTAAGTTGCATTCACTGGAAAGGCGAAGAGTTAGGGGTCACATGATAGAGGTTTACAAGTGGATGAATGGACATAACAAAGGGGATATTAATAGGGTATTAAAAGTTTCAACACAGGACAGAACGCGAAACAATGGGTATAAATTGGATAAGTTTAGATTTAGGAAAGACTTGGGTAAATACTGGTTCAGTAACAGGGTTGTTGATTTGTAGAATCAATTGCCGCGTAACATTGTGGAGGTGGGGTCCCTCGATTGTTTCAAGCATGGGTTGGACATGTATATGAGTGGGATTGGGTGGTTATAAATAGGAGCTGCCTCGTATGGACCAAACAATAAACACTCTGTTTAGTGTTTGCAGGTTATAGTCTTGTGTGTGTAAACTAAAAGTCTTTGAAAATATAATAAGTTATTACGAAACGCGTTCAAGTGTCGCGTCACACTAGAAATAAAAATGAATTTTGGAGAATTGATTTTTCAATTACCATCAACAGTGAAAAGAAACATAAGAAATATTGAGAAAATTCGTGATTGAATTATTAATCTTACTCTTTCGGTCATATTTAAATATATATATATATATATATATATATATATATATATATATATATATATATATATATATATATATATATATATATATATATATATATATATATATATGACAATGTCAGACCACGGAGGAAAAATGAAACAGGAATTTCCTTAAGTACTTTCGTATATTAATACATCTTCAGAAGGAGTCACTCCTTCACTCCTTCTGAAGATGTATTATATACGAAAGTACTTAAGGAAATTCCTGTTTCATTTTTCCTCCGTGGTCTGACATTGTGACATTTTTAATCACGTGTTATTATTTTATCACATATATATATATATATAATATATATATATATATATATATATATATATATATATATATATATATATATAACTGAAACTCACACCCCAGAAGTGACTCGAACCCATACTGCCAGGAGCAACGCAACTGGTATGTACAGGGACGCCTTAAACCACTTGACCATCACGACCGGACATAAGGAAGTGATAGCCGAGGCTATATGAACCACTTCCCCGCCGGCACTCGGATGGTAATCTTGGGCATAGCATTTTATCAAATCACCTCATTTTTGGGGCAACACGTGAGGAACACAAATGCAAACAAGCCTGAATGGTCCCCAGGACTAGATACAACTGAAACTCACACCCCAGAAGTGACTCGAACCCATACTCCCAGGAGCAACGCAACTGGTATGTACAGGGACGCCTTAAACCACTTGACCATCACGACCGGACATAAGGAAGTGATAGCCGAGGCTATATGAACCACTTCCCCGCCGGCACTCGGATGGTAATCTTGGGCATAGCATTTTATCAAATCACCTCATTTTTGGGGCAACACGTGAGGAACACAAATGCAAACAAGCCTGAATGGTCCCCAGGACTAGATACAACTGAAAACTCACACCCCAGAAGTGACTCGAACCCATACTCCCAGGAGCAACGCAACTGGTATGTACAGGGACGCCTTAAACCACTTGACCATCACGACCGGACATAAGGAAGTGATAGCCGAGGCTATATGAACCACTTCCCCGCCGGCACTCGGATGGTAATCTTGGGCATAGCATTTTATCAAATCACCTCATTTTTTGGGGCAACACGTGAGGAACACAAATGCAAACAAGCCTGAATGGTCCCCAGGACTAGATACAACTGAAAACTCACACCCCAGAAGTGACTCGAACCCATACTCCCAGGAGCAACGCAACTGGTATGTACAGGGACGCCTTAAACCACTTGACCATCACGACCGGACATAAGGAAGTGATAGCCGAGGCTATATGAACCACTTCCCCGCCGGCACTCGGATGGTAATCTTGGGCATAGCATTTTATCAAATCACCTCATTTTTGGGGCAACACGTGAGGAACACAAATGCAAACAAGCCTGAATGGTCCCCAGGACTAGATACAACTGAAAACTCACACCCCAGAAGTGACTCGAACCCATACTCCCAGGAGCAACGCAACTGGTATGTACAGGGACGCCTTAAACCACTTGACCATCACGACCGGACATAAGGAAGTGATAGCCGAGGCTATATGAACCACTTCCCCGCCGGCACTCGGATGGTAATCTTGGGCATAGCATTTTATCAAATCACCTCATTTTTTGGGGCAACACGTGAGGAACACAAATGCAAACAAGCCTGAATGGTCCCCAGGACTAGATACAACTGAAAACTCACACCCCAGAAGTGACTCGAACCCATACTGCCAGGAGCAACGCAACTGGTATGTACAGGGACGCCTTAAACCACTTGACCATCACGACCGGACATAAGGAAGTGATAGCCGAGGCTATATGAACCACTTCCCCGCCGGCACTCGGATGGTAATCTTGGGCATAGCATTTTATCAAATCACCTCATTTTTGGGGCAACACGTGAGGAACACAAATGCAAACAAGCCTGAATGGTCCCCAGGACTAGATATAACTGAAAACTCACACCCCAGAAGTGACTCGAACCCATACTCCCAGGAGCAACGCAACTGGTATGTACAGGACGCCTTAAACCACTTGACCATCACGACCGGACATAAGGAAGTGATAGCCGAGGCTATATGAACCACTTCCCCGCCGGCACTCGGATGGTATCTTGGGCATAGCATTTTATCAAATCACCTCATTTTTGGGCAACACGTGAGGAACACAAATGCAAACAAGCCTGAATGGTCCCCAGGACTAGATACAACTGAAACTCACACCCCAGAAGTGACTCGAACCCATACTGCCAGGAGCAACGCAACTGGTATGTACAGGGACGCCTTAAACCACACGA
>WNGS01164294.1:0-19571 GCA_020271785.1 Procambarus virginalis
AGCCACCACACTAGCGCCATCAGCCACAGCGCCACCACACTAGCGCCACCAGCCACAGAGCCACCAGCCATAGAGCCACCACACTAGCGCCATATGCCACAGAGCCACCACACTAGCGCCACCAGCCACAGAGCCACCACACTAGCGCCACCAGCCACCGTCTTGCAAATTCTTCTTACATCCGCGTCCATGCCCGGCCAATAAAAATGCTCCCGAAGCCTACTAAAGTCTTGGTCACTCCCAAGTGACCCGCGGGATCCACTGAGTGTGCAAGCTTCAGTACCGCGTTTCTGTACCGTGCCGGCATCACCACCTGACGCCTCACTCTCAGCACATCATCACCCGCTTCTTCCCTAACTGGTCTTTACTGCCTCATTAACACTCCCTTCTCCACGAAGAAGTCAGTTGGTGACTCGGGTCCGGCGAGACCTCCTTCAGCCTCCCGTACCAACTCAGGAAACTCTTCCCTTTGCAGCTCACCTAGACGGGTGCGGTCAATGCCTAGAGGACTGGTGAGAGTAACTTGGACACTCCTATCCGACCCTTCCTCACCTGTCGCTTTTCCTCTGGCCTCCTCTCGGAACAAATGATCGATCCCCAGGTCACCCGGCATGTTCTCTTCGGCGTGACTGGATCCGCTCACATCATCTTCCCTCACGTCTCGTCCCGACGTCACCGTGCATACCGGAAATGCCACTCTCGCAATTTCCGTTTCGCCACTGCTGGCGCCCGTCCTGCTGCTCTGTTGATAGGGTTCTATACACTCCTCACCTTTAATCAAATTCGGGAGAACACATCCCCCACAGGAGTCATTCCCTAGGATCACCTGAGCTTCCATCCTGGGCAGTAGAGCACAGACCCCTACTATGAGAGTCTGACAACCATAGCCCGAATTAAGAGTCACCTTATGAAGGGGCATCCTCACTTGTCCCCCCAACGTCCTTATCAGGGCTTCCCCTGTACTGGAACGTCTGTAGTCCTCGGGGAAGAGGGATTCACTAACAAGGGTGAAGTCGGATCCAGTGTCCCTCAGCATCCTTGCTGGCACAGGATCATCTCCTCTTATCTTCACCGTCCCCTCACACACAAAGGGGTGAATCCTCTTCTCCCTTATCACTGGCACATCACCTGAATTATCGTTGGCTTCTTCGCTTCCTACCTCGCGAAAGCCACATTCCCACTGTGCCTTGGGCGGCTGCACTCCCTTGCGAAGTGTCCTCGTCCCCCACAGTTGTAACACCGACCACCTCTCCCGGGCGACCCTCTACTATTCACCCTGGTAGCACCAACGGTAGAGGTTCCCTGGGTCCTCCTAGGACTCCCTGTCGTCGGTTCCCGGGCAGCTACAATCGCTCCCGAGCTAGGTCCACCGCTCACAGCTTGGGGCTTCCTTCCCGCGTCCCTTGAGCTCTTGAACCGGGTTACCTCATCGGGCACACTACTCTTGGGAGAGCCCCCACCCGTCCTCGCTCCTCCTGAACTCCTAAAGTTCCCTCCCGACCTGGGGTAAGGCGAGTGTCTGGGCGGCCCCTCCCTCCTGAAATGTAGTGCCTCCTCCAGCATGTCGGCTCGGTCCGCTGCAGCCTTTAGCTCCTTAATACCTGCTTCTCTCACCCTTACTCGCAACTCTGGATGGAGCACTGACATAAACTTCTCCATCACTATCAGTCGTTTGATGTCATCCGCCGACTCCGCTTCCTCCGCCTTCAACCACCGTAGGAACTTCCGTTCCATATCCCTGGTGTTCTCGGCGTAAGACTTTCCCGACGCTCTTGTACACTCTCTAAACCGCTTCCGGTACATCTCCGGAGTCAGCCGGAATGAGTGGAGCACCGCATTCTTAATTGCGTCGTAATTAGCACACTCTTCTAGGTCCAGCATGTTGTAGGCTTCCCGGGCCTCACCAGTCAACCTGCCCTGGACCAGAGCAGCCCAATCATCTTCTGGCCACTCCTTCAGAGTTGCTATCCGGTCAAAGTGTTCAAAGAACGCCTCAGCTTCTTGTGGTTCGAACATAGGTAAGTCACGTTCCCTTACCTTGAAGTCATCCCGCCGTGCAGGTAGTGCGGGCAGACCACGCTCAATGCGACGCAATTCAACTTCTTTCTTTGCCTTTATATCCTCCAGTCGCAGTTGTCTCTCTCCTTCTTCTCGCTACAGCCGTGCTTCTCGCTCATGCTCCTCTCGCTGCATTTGCGCTTCTCTTTCCTCTCGCTGCATCTGCACTTCTCTCTCCTCTCGTCTCAGCTGGGCTTCCAGTTGCATCTTCATTATTTCCAGTTGCAAGCTCCTCTTACTACAGTTGGACTTTCCACTGCTCCCATGTTCACTGTGAATTCTCTCCACACTGGTAGGCGCTTGGGGTGGCTCTAGTTGGGACGGTTTTCCTTGAGATGGCTCCTCTCCCGTCGCCTCCTCTCGAGCTGTGAGCTGTGCCATGATCTCTATCCTTCGCTCCGTGACCTTAGTCGTCCTCAACCTGATCCCAAAGTGATTTGCCACTTGTTGGAGCTGGGCCTTGGTACACTCTTCCAAAATTCTCTCGTCCCTTGTGTCAATAAATTTCTTTACTTTATCCTCCTCCATCTCTATATCGTCGAGCATACACGACAGCACAGACACGTTAGTAGGTACTAATTTCACTGTTTCAGTCCCTTAGCTGGTTGGGTAACAGTACTCTGAATTCACTGGCCACACTGTATTTGTACCCCGGCAACACTGTCTTGAAATCTTGGGCAACACTGTAGCTTGATCAACACACCTTGGCAACACCGCAGCTTGATCCACTCTTCCTGGCGAAGTCTCCAGTTCTTGGCTACTGTGGTTCGAATCCTGGGAAGGTCGCCAGTTCTCTGTCACGGGGGGTGGGCCGGGGCTCTGCTAGCACTCGGCTGCTAGGGGCTCGAAAGGCCGAATACTCAGCCCCTCCGACTCCCGGGATTCACTGGAGTCTCCTTGGTCCCACAGGAGAGGACCAGCAATGCCCACCTCCGCAGGCCTTTGCTTCCACCACTGAAGGGGTGCCACTGACTCACCCTGGAAGCCCTTCAGTCAACCACGGGGAAACTGCTATCGGCAATTCCGGCCTAGACCCGTGGAGGAGTGAAGAAAGACTCGGGCTTACCTTATAACAATAACCTCCCTGAGTCTTGCCTGCCGGACAAAGAGGTTGCAGGAACTCCCTTCCCGCCTGTCTTCTATATCCTCTTCTCAACAAGGTCGCCAGCTGGGTTATTATATCTGCACCCCAGCAATGCAGTTCAGTGGGAGTATAGTTCAGTTCAGTATATCGTCTGTTGCCAGAGTGTTGCTACTCCCAAGACCTGCTATTGGACTGTCGGCCCAGGGTACTCTCCCTGAAGGTCCGTGTGGCTTTACCTCTCTCTAGCCACCACGTACTAGTTGCCACCTTTCAGGCACTAATACTGATCGGATGGCTAAGGGTACCTTTCATATACGTCTGTGCTGATTACCACTCTCCAGGCAATAAGAACTAGGTGGTACTACGATAACATTCGTGAATGCTCATATATAAAGATAATAATGATGGAGGCGCACTTAAACACAATAATAAAATGTGTGAATTTACTGATACGAATACATGATCACACATATGACTACAAGTAATACGAGAAAATGATAAAATAATGATAATGACTCTGGAGGTCGTCAGCAACTCTTCTGTCACGTCCTCCAGGCTCCTTCAACTGGGCAGAAAGACAGGAGTCACACATTCTCACAGAAGGGCCTCTTCACCACGTCGGCTCCTCTTCTTCACTGTCCTGCCATCCACACACACTGTCCTCTCTGACAGTCCTGGACATAAGCTGCCCTGCAGCCTATCCTACTACTAAAGTATATACGTCCTAATTCCACATACATAAGTGAATATATGGTCTATCTAGCCTACTCACACAAAGGGGTAATGGGAGGGAAAACGATCTACCTTAACATCCCTGGCTCACGACACCTGTCCCTCGATGGTGTGAGGGTCCTATGCTTCCTGAGTCGATCCTCGGCGATCCAGGAACGTTCCCACAGGTCCTCAGGTGTCGTGAAGCCTTCGCGTCTTCGCCGTTCCAATCCCTGGGGTTCAGCTATCTAAATCCTGGTCCATCAATGGGCGCTGAGCTAATCGCTATATTCGCACACACGTTCCTTCCACAAGGTGCTGCTTCTCGTCCTAGGAACGGTGTCGTCCCTCCAACACCCTCAGTGGATGCGACACAGTCACAGCTATGCCTGCCCGCCAAACCTTTCAGGCCCTCAGCATCTGGCGTCGCCACCCAGCGTCGCCGCCGACAATTCTCCAAGTTTGGCACTTCTCTGCTCACTCAACTTGGTTCCTTTTTGCTTCCCAGAAACGCGGGTCCTCCAATATATAAGGTGGGCTGCGATGGCTAGCTCTAATCCACTGAGAAAGGCCTGTAAAGCCTCCAATTCTTGAGAGCTGACCGAGATGCGTCCTAACGCTTCCACTGTCAGTCCAACTCTGACGTTGGCGCCGCCCGGGGCACTCGGTGACGTCACTGCGGGCTCTGATTGGTCGCCTGTGACCCGAGCCACCCAATCCGCACACGGCTTGGCGTCCATTCTAAAACGTCATATCTACAGTAGGGGATACTCTTTCATTTATATTCTGGGCACCAATTTCCCCTTTACTTACAACTTATAATGTAAGTTTCTCCTTTAGCTGGTGGCCGTTCTGGTCGCCACACATACCACAGACTTTCCTGTACCTCAGAGAAACAGTAGGGAGAGTCGATATGACTCTTAAAGCAGGCAAACGTAAAGAGATAGGAGATGGCACCGTAACAACGTACAGGACACATGGGAGGAAAGAACAAGGACACGTATAGGACACATGGGAAGTAAGAACAAGGACACGTACAGGACACATGAGAGGTAAGAACAAGGACACGTACAGGACACATGGGAGGTAAGAAGGACACGTACAGGACACATGGGAGGTAAGAACACTGACACATACAGGACACATGGGAGGTAAGAAGGACACGTATAGGACACATGAGAGGTAAGAACAAGGACACGTAGAGGACACATGGGAAGTAAGAACAAGGACACGTACAGGACACATGAGAGGTAAGAACAAGGACACGAACAGGACACAAGGGAGGTAAGAACAAGGACAAGTACTGGACACATGAGAGGTAAGAACAAGGACACGTACAGGACACATGAGAGGTAAGAACAAGGATATGTACAGGACACATGAGAGGTAATAACAAGGACACGTACAAGACACATGGGAGGTAAGAAGGACACGTACAGGACACATGGGAGGTAAGAACAAGGACACGTACAGGACACATGAGAGGTAAGATCAAGGACACGTACAGGACACATGGGAGGTAAGAACAAGGACTCGTACAGGACACATGAGAGGTAAGAACAAGGACACGTACAGGACACATGGGAGATAAAAACAAGTACACGTACAGGACACATGGGAGGTAAGAACAAGGACACGGACAGGACACATGAGAGGTAAGAACAAGGACACGTACAGGACACATGAGAGTTAAGAACAAGGACAAGTACAGGACACATGAGAGGTAAGAACAAGGACACGTACAGGACACATGGGAGTAAGAACAACGACAAGTACAGGACACATGAGAGGTAAGAACAAGGACACGTACAGGACACATGGGAGGTAAGAACAAGGACAAGTACAGGACACATGAGAGGTAAGAACAAGGACACACAGGACACAAGGGAGGTAAGAACAGGAGACAGTACAGGATACATAAGAGGTAAGAACAAGGACACGTACAGGACACATGGGAGGTAAGTGCAAGGACACGTACGGGACACATGGGAGGTAAGAACAAGGACAAGTACAGGACACATGAGGGTAAGAACAAGGACGCGTACAAGACACATGGGAGGTAAGAACAAGGACACATACAGGACACATGAGAGGTAAGAACAAGGACACATACAGGACACATGAGAGGTAAGACAAGGACACGTACAGGACACATGGGAGGTAAGAACAAGGACACGTACAGGACACATGAGAGGTAAGAACAAGGACACGTACAGGACACATGAGAGGTAAGAACAAGGACACGTACAGCACATGAGAGGTAAGAACAAGGACACGTACAGGACACATGAGAGGTAAGAACAAGGACCGTACAGGACACATTAGAGGTAAGAACAAGGACACGTACAGGACACATGAGAGGTAAGAACAAGGACACTTACAGAACACATGAGGAGTAAGAACAAGGACACGTACAGGACACATGAGAGGTATGCTACTGATACACACTCTCCAAAATTCCTAGGTAATTGAGCTATTCTCCTCAACGATCTCGACAATTTATTGGAAAGTACCTCGTTTCATTTCTAATACTTATAACTATAATCTGACATTTAATATTATTGAATTATTGAAGCGATTATGAGATAGGATTAACCACCGGGTAAGCCTCCAATATTAATTCAAACCTTATCATTGTCATATAGATGTTTTTGCATTAATTATAATGTAACAATCCGGCAGGTGAAACTGTCAGACTACTCGAGACATTAGTCGCAAGTAAGTAAGTAATTATCAGAAGTAATATTCCGCACCATCAAATGTGCGGAATAATCATAGGGCTCTAAATATTACCAACGTCGCCATATGAGAAAAGAAACGCATCAGACGAACGATATCAAAAGTATTGGGTTCACCAAGAATTCTAGGAGGGACAGCGGCCGCGGAGGGATGGTGGAAAGCAGACACACGCTCGTCCTGAAGTCAGGACATTCAACAAGTATATGCACGACCGTAAGAGGAACAATGCAATTTGGACAATAAGAAGCAGGGCGCGCTCCATTAAGTGACCGTGATTAAGCGTGTATGACTAATACGCAACCTCACCAGACTCGTTTCCCATCGCTGGTTACGGTGGTAGAAGGAAGCCATGAGGACACACTTAAGTATTTAAGAGTACGCAGTTTGTTAACAGTAACAGAAGACCAACAATCCTGCCAACGGGTAAGGGGAGGAATGAATAACTGGTTAAGAGTCGCAATAAGGAATACCTTTAAGGGAGATGGGACAAGAGCGGACAGCATCCTGGCGGCAGCATCTGCACTCTCATTTAAAGAGACCATATGGCTGTCAACCCAGCAAAACTTAACTGACTAAATTTACTGGAAATAAGAACAGCCAATGTTAATCTAGACCCACTGGAAAGACCGGTTTAAAGGACCAAAGAGCCATGAGGGCATTACGAGAATCAACGACAACCACAAAGGAAGATAGTACTCCTGACGTACTCATTCCTGGTTCTCTGGTATCTCTCTAAGCTTTCTGGTGTTCTGTTATTCAAAAGTTCCTCCACGCCCTTTTTGTTCATTTCTTTGCATTCATACATGCCCTATTATACCCACGGATTCTTCTGTTGCTTCTCGAATTTTTCCCTTTGGGTCGGGATGAACCTGTTTACTGCCTCCTGACAACTTTTGGGTAAACATAGTCCATCATAACCTGTACAGACTTATCTCTGAGGTCTGTGTTCCCACGGTATTTCACTTAGGAAATAAAATTTCACTCACGTGTGTGTGAGTGCGTGTGCCACGTGGTGTGTGAGTGTCGTGTGCGCCTGTCGGGTCCAACAGGTTACCTCTACCTGTACCAATAAGCCAGAATTATCCGCCTCATTTTGCCATTATATTTCTTATTGAAATATTTAGTTTCCTGTAAACTGTTTGGGTAAACTTGCCTTGGTATCCCGCCTGCGAGGCTGACGACTCTCGCTCCTTTACCTTTATTCCTGGTTTACCTCTGGCTACGTTATGTAAACAATGTGAAGCTTATATATATATATATAATATATATATATATATATCTATTAATATATATAATATATGGTTAATGGTGAATAACATACATTGTTCCGGGAGCTGGCGTGTTAAACATGGAGACGAATTTAAATTATGGTGTAGGTGGGTGGTGTAGAGGACACTGAGCTACGTGGTGGTTGTAGGAGACCCACTGAGCTACGTGGTGTTGTAGACACAGAGCTACGTGGTGGTGTAGACACAGAGCTACGTGGTGGTGTAGAGACACTGATCTACGTGGTGGTGCAGAGACAGAGCTACGTGGTGGTGTAGGGACACTGAGCTACGCGGTGGTGTAGAGACACTTAAGGCTACTTGGGGTTGTAGAGACACTGAGCTACGTGTTGGTGTAGAGACACTGAGCTACGTGGGGGTGTAGACACAGAGCTACGCGGTGGTGTAGACACTGAGCTACGTGGTGGTGTAGAGACACTGAGCAACGTGGTGGTGTAGACACAGAGCTACGTGGTGGTGTAAGGACACTGAGCTACGTGGGTGGTGTAGGGACACTGAGCTTACGTGGTGGTGTAGAGACACTGAACTACTGGTTGGTGTAGAGACACTGAGCTACGTGGGGGTGTAGAGACAGAGCTACGTGGTGGTGTAAGGACACTGAGCTACGTGGTGGTGTAGAGACAATGAGCTACGTGGTGGTGTAGGGACACTGGAGCTACGTGGTGGTTGTAGAGACACTGAGCTACGTGTTGGTGTAGAGACACTGAGCTACGTGTTGGTGTAGAGACACTGAGCTACTTGGTGGTGTAGAGACACTGAGCTACGTGGTGGTGTCGACACAGAGCTACTGTGGTGTGTAGACACTGAGCTACATGGTGGTTGTAGAGGGACACTGAGCTACGTGGTGGTGTAGACACAAGCTACGTGGTGGTTGTAGGGACACTGAGCTACGTGGGGGTGTAGGGACACTGAGCTACGTGGTGGTGTAGAGACACTGAGCTACGTGGGGGTGTAGAGACACTGAGCTACGTGGGGATGTAGAGACACTGAGCTACGTGTTGGTGTAGAGACACTGAGCTACGTGGGGGTGTGGAGACACTGAGCTACGTGGTGGTGTAGGGACACAGAGCTACGTGGTGGTTTAGAGACACTGAGCTACGTGTTGGTGTAGACACTGAGCTACATGGTGGTGTAGAGACACAGAGATACGTGGGGGTGTAGAGACACTGAGCTACGTTGTGGTGTAGGGGACACTGAGCTACGTGGTGTTGTAGAGACACTGAGCTACGTGGGGGTGTAGAGACACTGAGCTACGTGGGAGTGTAGACACAGAGCTACGTGATGGTGTAGATACATAGCTACGTGGTGGTGTAGACACACAGCTACGTGGTGGTGTAGACACTCAGCTACGTGGTGGTGTAGGGACACTGAGCTACGTGGTGGTGTAGAGGCACTGAGCTAAGTGGTGTAGAGACACTGAGCTACGTGGGTGTGTAGAGGACACTTGAGCTACGTGGTGGTGTAAGGACACTGAGCTACGTGGTGGTGTAGACACAGAGATACGTGGTGGTGTAGACACACAGCTACGTGGTGGTGTAGACACACAGCTACGTGGTGGTGTAGACACACAGCTACGTGGTGGTGTAGAGACACCGAGCTACGTGGTGGTGTAGGGACACTGAGCTACGTGGGGGTGTAGGGACACTGAGCTACGTGGTGGTGTAGAGACACTGAGCTACGTGGGGATGTAGAGACACTGAGCTACGTGTTGGTGTAGAGACACTGAGCTACGTGGTGATTAGAGGACACTGAGCTACGTGGTGATGTGGAGACCACTGAGCTACGTGGTGGTGTAGACACTGAGCTCCGTGGTGGTGTAGAGACACTGAGTCCGTGGTGATGTATAGACACAGAGCTACGTGGTGGTGTAGAGACATTGAGCTACGTGGTGGTGTAGGGACACTGAGCTACGTTGTCTGGTGTAGAGACACTGAGCTACTTGGTGGTGTAGAGACCACTGAGCTACGTGGTGATTGTAGGACACTGAGCACGTGGTGGTGTAGACACGAGCTACATGGTGGTAGGGACGCAGGAATACGTTGGGGTGTAGACACTGAGCTACGTGGGGGTGTAGACACAGAGCTACATGGTGGTGTAGACACAGAGCTACGTGGTGGTGTAGACACAGAGCTACGTGGTGGTGTAGACACACAGCTACGTGGTGGTGTAGACGCTGAGCTACGTGGTGGTGAGAGGACATGACGCTACGTGGTGGTGTGTAGACACAGAGCTACGTGGTGGTGTAGAGACAATGAGCTACGTGGTGGTGTAGGGACACAGAGCTACGTGGTGGTGTAGAGACACTGGGCTACGTGGTGGTGTAGACACTGAACTACGTGGTGGTGTAGAGACATTGAGCTACGTGGTGGTGTAGAGGACACTGAGCAACGTGGTGGTGTAGAGAGAGCACTGAGCTACGTGGTGGTGTAGAAACACTGAGCTTACGTGGTGGTGTATACACAGAGCTACGTGGTGGTTTAGACACAGCGCTACGTGGTGGTGTAGAGACACTGGGCTACGTGGTGGTGTAGAGACACGAGTACTACGTGGTGGTGTAAGGACACTGAGCTACGTGGTGATGTAGAGACACTGAGCTACGTGGAGGTTGTAGACCACAGGGCTACGTGGTGGTGTAGACACAGAGATACGTGGTGGTGTAGAGACACAGAGCTACGCGGTGGTGTAGACACACAGAGCTACGTGGTGGTTTAGAGACACTGAGCTACGTGTTGGTGTAGACACTGAGCTACATGGTGGTGTAAAGACACTGAGCTACGTGGTGCTGTAGAGACACTGAGCTACGTAGTGGTGTAGACACAGAGCTAAGTGGTGGTGTAGAGACATGAGCTAACGTGGGTGTGTGTAGACACGTGTACGTGGGGGTGTAGAGACAGAGCTACGTGGTGGTGTGGACACTGAGCTACGTGGTGTTGTAGACACTGAGCTACGTGTTGGTGTAGAGACACTGAGCTGCGGGGTGGTGTAGACACAGAGCTCCGTGGTGGTGTAGAGGACACTGAGCTACGTGGTGGTGTAGACACTCAGCTACGTGGTGGTGTAGACACACAGCTACGTGGTGGTGTAGACACACAGCTACGTGGTGGTGTAGACACACAGCTACGTGGTGGTGTAGACACACAGCTACGTGGTGGTGTAGACACACAGCTACGTGGTGGTGTAGACACACAGCTACGTGGTGGTGTAGACACACAGCTACGTGGTGGTGTAGACACTGAGATACGTGGTGGGGTAGAGACACAGAGCTACGTGGGGATGTAGAGACACTGAGCTACGTGGCTGGGGTGCGGCACTGTAACCTGCAGCTACGTGGTGGTTGTTAGCAGACACTGAGGCTACGTGTGGTCTTGTAAGACACGAGGCTACGTAGGTGGTTTGTAAGAGACCACTGAGCTACGTGGTGGGTGGTAAGACACGGAGGCTACGTCGGTGGGGTCGGACCACAGAGCTACGTGGTGGTGGTAGACACAGGCGCTACGTGGTGATTTGTCGAGAACACGGAGCTACGTGGTGGTGTAGGGACACTAAGCTACGTGGTGGTGTAGAGGCACTGAGTTACGTGGTGGTGTAGAGACAATGAGCTACGTGGTGGTGTAGCGGACCACTGAGCTACGTAGTGGTGTAGAGAACCACTGCGCTACGTGTTGGTGACAATCACGAGGCTACGTGGTGGTGTAGAACACTGAGCTACGTGGTGGTTGTAGGAGACTGAGCCACGTGGTGGTGTAGACACTGAGCTCCGTGGTGGTGTAGAGACACTGGTACACGTGGTTGGTGTAGGACACAGGAGGCAGTGACTGGTTTGGAGACACATGAGTACGTGGTTGGTTGTAGAGGCCACTGAGCTTACGTGGTGGTGTAGGAGACCATCGGAGCTACGATGGTGATGTAGAAGGGCCCACTGAGCTCGTTTGGTGTAGACACTGAGCGACGTGGGGGTGTAGAGACAGAGCTACGTGGTGGTGTATACACAGAGCTACGTGGTGGTGTTGAGACACTGAGCTACGTGGTGGTGGTCGAGACACTTGAAGCTAGTTGGGGAGGACACTGAGAGCTCCTTGGGGGTGTAGAGACAGAGCTACGTGGTGGTGTAAAGACACTGAGCTACGTGGTGTTGTAGACACTGAGCTACGTGTTGGTGTAGAGACACTGAGCTGCGGGGTGGTGTAGACACTGAGCTTCGTGGTGGTGTAGACACAGAGCTACGTGGTGGTGTAGACACCGAGAGCTTCGTGGTGGTGTTAGACACGAGCTACGGTGGTGGTGTGTTAGACACCGAAGGCTACGGGTGAGGTAGACACAAGAGTTACGTCGGTGGATGTTTTGTTAGAGGCACAGAGCTACGTGGTGGTGTAGAGACACTGGGCTACGTGGTGGTGTAGACACACAGCTACGTGGTGGTGTAGACACACAGCTACGTGGTGGTGTAGAGGACACTGCGCTTACGTGGTGGTGTAGTACCACTGAGCTACGTGGTGGTGTTAGGACACATGAGGTTACGTGGTGGTGTATCGAAGGACAACTGTAGATACGTGAGTGGTGTAGACACTGAGCTCCGTGGTGGTGATAGACACTGAGCTACTTGGTGGTGTGTAGAACCACTGAGCTTACCGGTGGTGGTTTTCGGACCACATGCGCTACGTGGTGGTTGTAGCAACTGAGCTACGTGGGGTGCTTTGTAGAGGAACACTGAGCTCCGGTGGTTGTTGTCGAGAACACTTGAGTACGTCGCGTGGTGTAGATTCCCACTTGAGCTACGGTGGGTGGTGTGTAGAGGACACTGAGCTAACGTGTTGGTGTGAGACACTAGAGCTACGTTGGTGGTGTCGGACACAGAGATTACGTGTTGGTGTAGGACACAGAGCTACGTGGTGATTGTAGAGACACAGCGCTACTTGGTGGTTGTAAGAGACAACAGAGAATACTTGGTGTTGTAGAGGACACAGGGACTACGTGGTGGTTGTAGAGACCCACTGAGGGCTAACGTGGTGGTGTAGAGACAACTGAAGCTACGTGGGTGGTTTGATGACACTGAGCTACGTGGATACGTGTCGACCACAGAGCTACGTGGTGGTGAGACAGTATCTAGCTGGTGGTGTTTTGGTGTAGAGGACCCTGAGCTTATCGTGGGTTGGTTGTAGGGACACTGAGATACGTGGTGGGGTAGAGACACAGAGCTACGTGGGGGTGTAGACACAGAGCTGCGGGGTGGTGTAGACACTGAGCTAAGTGGTGGTGTAGACACAGAGCTAAGTGGTGGTGTAGAATACAATAGCCTTACGTGTGGTGGTGGTGTGGACACAGAGCTACGTGGTGGTGTGGACACAGAGCTACGTGGTGGTGTAGAGACAATGAGCTACGTGGTGGTGTAGACACTGACGCTACGGGGTGGTGTAGACACTGAGCTCCGTGGTGGTGTAGAGACACTGAGCTACATGGTGGTGTAAAGACACTGAGCTACGTGGTGTTGTAGACACTGAGGTTCCTTGGGTGGTTGTAGAGAACTGAGCTAGCGTGGTGGTGTAGAACCACTGAGCTACGTGGTGGTGTAGGCACTGAGCTACGTGGTCGTGTTACGACACTTGAGCTGCGTGGTGGTGTAACACTGAGGCTTACGTGGTGGTGTAGACCACTGAGCTACGTGGTGGCCTGTTAGACCACTGAGCTAACGGTGGTGTAGTAGAGACCCCACTGAAGGGTTAACGTCGGTGTGTTAGAGCCACTGAGCTACTTTTGGTGTAGAGACAGAGCTACGTGGTGGTGTGGACACTGAGCTACGTGGGGGTGTAGAGACAGAGCTACGTGGTGGTGTGGACACTGAGCTACGTGGTGTTGTAGACACTGAGCTACGTGTTGGTGTAGAGACACTGAGATATGTGGTGGTGTAGACACAGAGATATGTGGTGGTGTGGAGACACTGAGCTACTTGGTGGTGTAGACACAGAGCTTCGTGGTGGTGTAGACACAGAGCTCCGTGGTGGTGTAGACACAGAGATACGTGGTGGTGTAGACACACAGCTACGTGGTGGTGTAGACACACTGAGCTACGTGGTGGTGAGGTAAGCCCACAGAGCTTACGTTGTGGTGTAGACACTGAGCTATGTGGTGGTGTAGAGACACTGGGCTACGTGGTGGTGTAGACACAGAGATACGTGGTGGTGTAGACACACAGCTACGTGGTGGTGTAGACACACAGCTACGTGGTGGTGTAGACACTCAGCTACGTAGCTCTGTGTCTACAACCACAACGACGCTCTGTGGTCTACATCCCACCACCGTAACGCTCAGTGTCTTCTCTACAACCACCACGTAGCTCTAGTGTTCTCTACACCACCAAGTAGTCTCAGTGGTCTCCTTACAACACCACGTATCTCAGTGTCTCTACACCAACACGTAGCTCAGTGTCTACACCACGCACGTAGCTTCAGTGTAGCTCTACACCACCTCTCGTAGCTCTGTGTCTCTACACCACCACTTAGCTCTGTGTCTACACCACAACGTAGCTTCAGTGTTCCTCTACTACCCAACCTACGTAGCTCAGATGTCTCTACATTCACCACGCTGAGCTCAGATGTCTACCACCACCAACGTAGCTTTCACAGTGTGTCTACACCACCACGTAGCTGTGTGTCTACACCACCACGTAGCTGTGTGTCTACACCACCACGTAGCTGTGTGTCTACACCACCACGTAGCTGTGTGTCTACACCACCACGTAGCTGTGTGTCTACACCACCACGTAGCTGTGTGTCTACACCACCACGTAGCTGTGTGTCTACACCACCACGTATCTCTGTGTCTACACCACCACGAAGCTCTGTGTCTACACCACCACGTAGTTCAGTGTCTACACCACCACGTCGCTCAGTGTCTCTACACAACCACGTAGGCTCCTGTTCTTCACATCACCACGTAGCTCTGTGTCTACACCACCACGTAGCTATGTATCTACACCATCACGTAGCTCTGTGTCTACACCACCCCGTAGCTCTGTGTCTACACCACCACGTAGCTCTGTGTCTACACCACTACGTAGCTCAGTGTCTCTACATCCCCACGTAGCTCTGTGTCTCTACCCCACCACGTATCTCAGTGTCTACACCACCACTTAGCTCTGTGTCTACACCACTACGTAGCTCAGTGTCTCTACAGCACCACGTAGCTCAGTGTCTTTACACCACCATGTAGCTCAGTGTCTACACCAACACGTAGCTCAGTGTCTACACCACCCCGTAGCTCAGCCCAGTGTCTCTACACCACCACATAGCTCAGTGTCTTACACCACCACGTATCTCTGTGTCTCTACACCACCACGTATCTCTGTGTCTACACCACCACGTAGCTATGTATCTACACCATCACGTAGCTCTGTGTCTACACTACCACGTAGTTCAGTGTCTACACCACCACGAAGCTCTGTGTCTACACCACCCCGCAGCTCAGTGTCTCTACACCCACCACGTAGCTACAGGTGTCTATTCATCACCAGCTGTAGCTCCCCAGTGCTACCTCTACAACCCACCACCGGCAGTGTACTCTACCCACCAGTAGTCAGTGCTCACCACAACACGTAGCTTCAGTGTCTACACCACCCGTAGACTCAGTGTTACACCTACCACGGCTCAGTGTCATTACACCACCCAACGTAGCATCAGTGTTCTACACCACACCGTAGCTCAGTATACCCACCACGTAGCTCCGTGTCTACACCACCACGTAGCTAAGTGTCTACACCACCACGTAACTCAGTGCCTCTACACCACCACGTAGCTAAGTGTCTACACCACCACGTAACTCAGTGCCTCTACACCACCACGTAGCTAAGTGTCTACACCACCACGTAACTCAGTGCCTCTACACCACCACGTAGCTCTGTGTCTTTACATCCACCACGTAGGCTCATGGTCTCTACACCACCACGTAGCTATGTGTCTACACCACCACGTAGCTCTGTGTCTACTATCACCACGTAGCTCTTGTGTCTTACATCCAGCCACGTTAGCTCTGTGTTCTTACCCACCACGTTCGCTCTCAGTGTCTCTACACCACCCCGCAGCTCAGTGTCTCTACACCAACACGTAGCTCAGTGTCTACAACACCACGTAGCTCAGTGTCCACACCACCACGTAGCTCTGTCTCTACACCCCCACGTAGCTCAGTGTCTACACCAACACGTAGCTCAGTGTCTCTACCACCAAGGGCAGTTCACACCACCACGTAGCTCTGGTTCTTACACCGACCACGCTAGCTTCTGTTCGTACTACCAACTACAACGTAGCTCTAAAGCTCAGATGTCTACATCCACACACGTAGCTCAGTAGGTCTCTAACCCCAAGCTCAGTGTCTACCACCAACCACGTAGCTCAGTGTTCTCTAACCACCACGTAGCTCGTGTCTCTACCCACCACGTCGGCCTGCTGTCTCACCCAACACGTAGCCTCATGTTGTTACTACACCACATCGTAGGATGCCGGTACACCGACCACGTTTAGCTTCAGTACAAACCACGTTAGCTCTAGTGTGCTCACACCACACGTAAGCTCCTAGCTGTCTCTACCACCACCTACGTAGCTCAGTGGTCGTCTACACAACCAGCGTAGACTCTGTGTATCTACCCCAACCAACGAGCTACTGTGTCTCAAACACCAAGCGTAGCTCAGTGTTCTCTACACACCAGTCGCATCGTGCTCGGACACCACGTACGCTCGGTGTCCTACAACCACCATCCGTAGGCTCTAGTGTCCGTACAACACCACGTAAGCTCTGTGTGCTACACACCAGTGAGCTCAAGTAGTCCTCTAACAACCACTACGTAGGCTCAAGTGTTACTCTACCACCACAGTAGCTGCGGTGTCTCTTACACCACCAACTCATTAGCTCCGTGTCTACACCACCACGTAGCTGTGTGTCTACACCACCACGTAGCTGTGTGTCTACACCACCACGTATGTCTGCGTCTACACCACCATGTAGCTCTGTGTCTACACCCCCACGTAGCTCAGTGTCCACACCACCACGTAGCTCTGTCTCTACACCCCCACGTACCTCAGTGTAACAACCACACGTAAGCTCCCCCAGTGTGTCTACACCACCACGTAGCTATGTATCTACACCATCACGTAGCTCTGTGTCTACACCACCGCGTAGCTCAGTGTCTACATCAGCACCAACGAAGCTCAGTGTCTCTACACCACCACGTAGCTCTGTGTCTCTACACCCCCACGTAGCTCTGTGTCTACACACCAAGAGCTCTTTGTCTACAACCACCCAACGGAGCCTGTGTCTACAACACCACGACGCTTCTTGTGGCTAACCACCAACACCGTAGCTCGTGTCTTAATCACCACCACGTAGCTGTGTGTCTACACCACCACGTAGCTGTGTGTCTACACCACCACGTAGCTGTGTGTCTACACCACCACGTAGCTGTGTGTCTACACCACCACGTAGCTGTGTGTCTACACCACCACGTAGCTGTGTGTCTACACCACCACGTATGTCTGCGTCTACACCACCATGTAGCTCTGTGTCTACACCCCCACGTAGCTCTGTGTCCACACCACCACGTAGCTCTGTCTCTACACCTTCTACGAGATCAGTGTCTCTACAAAATCACCCACGTAGCTTCAGTGGTCTCTACACCACCACGATTAAGCTCAGTGTCTATACAAACCACCACGTAGCTCGTGGTTATTCTCTACACCACCACGTAGCTCGGTGTCTCTACACCACCACGTAACTCAGTGCCTCTACACCACCACGTAGCTAAGTGTCTACACCACCACGTAACTCAGTGTCTACACCACCACTTAGCTCTGTGTCTACACCACTACGTAGCTCAGTGTCTCTACAGCACCACGTAGCTCAGTGTCTTTACACCACCATGTAGCTCAGTGTCTCTACACCAACACGTAGCTCAGTGTCTCTAAACCACCACCCAACTTAAGCTCAGTGGTCTCTACCACCACCACGTTAGCTCTGTGTTACACCCACCAAGTAGTCAGTGTCTCTAAATCACCACGTAGCTCTGTCTACCAACACCACCATGTAGCTCTGTGTCTACACCACTACGTAGCTCAGTGTCTCTACAGCACCACGTAGCTCAGTGTCTTTACACCACCATGTAGCTCAGTGTCTACACCAACACGTAGCTCAGTGTCTACAACACCACGTAGCTCAGTGTCCACACCACCACGTAGCTCTGTCTCTACACCCCCACGTTAGCTCAGATGTCTCTACCTGAAACACGTAGCTCAGTGTATCTCTACCACCAGTAATTCGTGTCTCTACAACCACCACGTAGTAGCAGTGTTACATACACGGGACAACGTAGCTCAGTGTCCCAGTACACAACAACGTAGCTATGTGTCTACCACACCAACGTAGCTCAGGTGTCTTTCACCACCATGTAAGCTCAGGTCTACCAACAACACGTAGCTCAGTGTTCCACTTCAACACGTAGTCTCAGTGGTTCTCTACCACCACGTAGCTTGACAGGTCTTCTACACCCCAACCACCGTACGCTCAAGTGTCCTCTACACCACCACGTGCCAGTGGTTCTTCGACACCACCACGTTAGCTCAGGACCCATACAACACACGTAGCTCAGGGTCTCTACCCCACCCCGTAGCTCTGTGTCTACACCACCCCGTAGCTCAGAGGTCTTTACACCACCATGTAGCTCAGTGTCTACACCCACAACGTAGATCTGTGGTCTAACACCCCACCACGTAGCTCAGTGTATCTACACCACCACGTAGCTCAGTTGTCTCTACACCACCATCGTAGCTCAGTGTCTCGTAAACCACGTAGATCAGTGTATTCACCACCAAGTTGGCTCAAGTGTCTACACCACCACGTAGCTGTGTGTCTACACCACCACGTAGCTGTGTGTCTACACCACCACGTAGCTGTGTGTCTACACCACCACGTAGCCCAGTGTCTCTACACCACCACGTAGTTCAGTGTCTACACCACCACGAAGCTCAGTGTCTACACCACCCCGCAGCTCAGTGTCTCTACACCAACACGTAGCTCAGTGTCTACAACACCACGTAGCTCAGTGTCCACACCACCACGTAGCTCTGTCTCTACACCCCCACGTACACGTGTCTACACACACACGTACACGTGTCTCCACATCAACCCAAGTAGCTCAGTTGGTCTCTACATCACCACGTAGCTTCAGTGTTCTTACCACCACAACGGAGGCTCAGTGTCTCTTACCCACTCGAAGTAGCTCAGGTCTCTTAAACCAAACCGTAGCTCAGTGTCCCTTACAAAACCAAGTAAGCTCAGTGTCCCTACACCCAACGTAGCTTACTGTTTTTGTGTCTACCCCCACCACGCTGTCAAGTGTCTCTAACCACCATGTAGTCGTGTTACACCACACCGTAGCTCTGGTACAACACACGTAGACTCAGGGTCTATCACCACCACGTAAGATCAGTGTCTCACCACCACACGTAGCTCATGTCTCTAACACACCACGTAGTCCAGGGTCTCTACACCCCAAACGTATGCTCAGTGTCAAACCCACCAACGTAGGCTCAGTGTCTCTTACACCATCCACGTAGTCAGTTTTTGTTCTCTCCAACCACACTTACTCTGTTGGTCTGCCAACCACGTAGATCAGTTGTTCTCTACCACCACCACGGTAGCTTCAGTGTTCTACC
>WNGS01164294.1:25875-36187 GCA_020271785.1 Procambarus virginalis
AACCACTACAGGATACAGAGGGGAAGGGAGATACCCACAAGTCTGGAATACAAATTATCAACACCCCACACAGGTACTACACCCACACCAGGAGGTCTTCACAATAGAACAAGGTGAGGTCACTGTGCTAGGAGAAAGGGAGGTAAATCAGGCGGCCTTGGAAGAGTTCGAAATTACGAGAGAGAAGGTCAAGAGACACCTGCTGGATCTGGATGTTAGGAAGGCTGTTGGGCCAGACGGGATCTCACCTTGGATACTGAAAGAGTGTGCAGAGGCACTTTGCTTGCCACTCTCCATAGTGTATAGTAAGTCACTGGAGACGGGAGACCTACCAGAAATATGGAAGACGGCGAATGTGGTCCCAGTAAACAAAAAGGGCGACAGGCAAGAGGCACTGAACTACAGGCCAGTGTCCTTGACTTGTATACAATGCAAGGTGATGGAGAAGATCGTGAGAAAAAACCTGGTAACACATCTGGAGAGAAGAGACTTCGTGACAAATCGCGAACATGGGTTCAGGGAGGGCAAATCTTGCCTTACAGGCTTGATAGAATTCTACGATCAGGTGACAAAGATTAAGCAAGAAAGAGAGGGCTGGGCGGACTGCATTTTCCTGGATTGTCAGAAAGCCTTTGACACAGTACCGCATAAGAGGCTGGTACATAAGCTGGAGAGTCAGGCAGGTGTAGCTGGTAAGGTGCTCCAGTGGATAAGGGAGTACCTAAGCAATAGGAAGCAGAGAGTTACGGTAAGGGGTGAGACCTCCGATCGGCGTGAAGTCACCAGTGGAGTCCCACAGGGCTCTGTACTCGGTCCTATCTTGTTTCTGATATATGTAAATGATCCCCCGGAGGGTATCGATTCATTTCTCTCAATGTTTGCGGACGATGCCAAAATTATGAGAAGGATTAAAACAGAAGAGGACTGTTTGAGGCTTCAAGAAGACCTAGACAAGCTGAAGGAATGGTCGAACAAATGGTTGTTAGAGTTTAACCCAACCAAATGCAATGTAATGAAGATAGGTGTAGGGAGCAGGAGGCCAGATACAAGGTATCATCTGGGAGAGGAAATTCTTCAGGAATCAGAGAAAGAAAAAGATTTAGGGGTTGATATCACGCCAGACCTGTCTCCTGCAGCACATATCAAGAGGATAACATCAGCGGCATATGCCAGGTTGGCCAACATACGAACGGCATTCAGAAACTTGTGTAAAGAATCATTCAGAACTTTGTATACCACATATGTCAGGCCAATCCTTGAGTATGCAGCCCCAGCATGGTGTCCATATCTAGTCAAGGATAAGACTAAACTGGAAAAGGTTCAAAGGTTTGCCACCAGACTAGTGCCCGAGCTGAGAGGTATGAGCTACGAGGAGAGACTACGGGAATTAAACATCATTTCGCTGGAAGACAGAAGAGTTAGGTGGGACATGATCACCACATTTAAGATTCTGAAGAGAATTGATAGGGTAGATAAAGACAGGCTATTTAACACAGGGGCACACGCACAAGGGGACACAGGTGGGAACTGAGTGCCCAAATGAGCCACAGAGATATTAGAAAGAACTTTTTTAGTGTCAGAGTGGTTGCCAAATGGAATGCATTAGGAAGTGATGTGGTGGAGGCTGACTCCATACACAGCTTCAAGTGTAGATATGATAGAGCCCAATAGGCTCAGGAATCTGTACACCAGTTGATTGACAGTTGAGAGGCGGGACCAAAGAGCCAAAGCTCAACCCCCGCAAGCACAATTAGGTGAGTACAATTAGGTGAGTACACAACACCCGTCCTACTACCAACACTGGACGAATCACTTCCCAAACAACACACCCTGGACCTGGGTAGAATGGGGGGAGAACAACCAAAGCCCACCAAAAGTGACACACAATATGGGAAATCATTCATATTTGCAAACATACAAGGCTTGAAACCAAAATCAAGAAATAAAGTTAACTTCATAAATGGCCTCCTAATAGAATCGAACTCAATATTTGATGCATAAGGGAGTACTAACACCTCCCATGTACAACACGGGAGTACTAACACCTCCCATGTACTTGCCGGGAGTACTAACACCTCCCATGTACGTGCAGGGAGTACTAACACCTCCCATGTACTTGCCGGGAGTACTAACACCACCCATGAACTTGCCGGGAGTACTAACACCTCCCATGTACTTGCCGGGAGTACTAACACCTCCCATGTACTTGCAGGGAGTACTAACACCTCCCATGTACTTGCTGGGAGTACTAACACCTCCCATGTACTTGCAGGGAGTACCACCACCACCCATGTACTTGCCGGGAGTACTAACACCTCCCATGTACTTGCGGGAGTACTAACACCTCCCATGTACTTGCCGGGAGTACTAACACCACCCATGAACTTGCCGGGAGTACTAACACCTCCCATGTACTTGCCGGGAGTACTAACACCTCCCATGTACTTGCAGGGAGTACTAACACCTCCCATGTACTTGCAGGGAGTACTAACACCTCCCATGTACTTGCCGGGAGTACTAACACCTCCCATGTACTTGCTGGGAGTACTAACACCTCCCATGTACTTGCGGGGAGTACTAACACCTCCCATGTACTTGCCGGGAGTACTAACACCACCCATGTACTTGCTGGGAGTACTAACACCTCCCATGTACTTGCAGGGAGTACTAACACCTCCCATGTACTTGCAGGGAGTACTAACACCTCCCATGTACTTGCCGGGAGTACTAACACCTCCCATGTACTTGCCGGGAGTACTAACACCTCCCATGTACTTGCAGGGAGTACTAACACCTCCCATGTACTTGCCGGGAGTACTAACACCTCCCATGTACTTGCAGGGAGTACTAACACCACCCATGTACTTGCTGGGAGTACTAACACCTCCCATGTACTTGCAGGGAGTACTAACACCTCCCATGTACTTGCTGGGAGTACTAACACCTCCATGTACTTGCCGGGAGTACTAACACCTCCCATGTACTTGCAGGTACCACTTCTTCTACGGTGAGGGGCTGAGAGTGGAGTGTCCAGTAGGGTCCGGGACCCTGATGACCCTGGGGGAGGTGGCGGTGTTCCTCGCCCGGAGGCTGGTGGCCCTCTTCCTCCCCGGCCCTGACGGTGCCAGACCCTGCCACGGTGAGTCTCCCCGGCCCTGACGGTGCCAGACCCTGCCACGGTGAGTCTCCCGGCCATGACGGTGCCAGACCCTGCCACGGTGAGTCTCCCTGGCCCTGACGGTGCCAGACCCTGCCACGGTGAGTCCTCCCCGGCCCTGACGGTGCCAGACCCTGCCACGGTAAGTCTCCCCGGCCTGACGGTGCCAGACCCTGCCACGGTGAGTCTCCCCGGCCCTGACGGTGCCAGACCCTGCCACGGTAAGTCTCCCGGCCCTGACGGTGCCAGACCCTGCCACGGTGAGTCTCCCTGGCCCTGACGGTGCCAGACCCTGCCACGGTGAGTCTCCCCGGCCCTGACGGTGCCAGACCCTGCCACGGTGAGTCTCCCTGGCCCTGACGGTGCCAGACCCTGCCACGGTGAGTCTCCCCGGCCCTGACGGTGCCAGACCCTGCCACGGTGAGTCCTCCCCGGCCCTGACGGTGCCAGACCCTGCCACGGTGAGTCTCCCTCGCCCTGACGGTGCCAGACCCTGCCACGGTGAGTCTCCCCGGCCCTGACGGTGCCAGACCCTGCCACGGTGAGTCTCTCTGGCCCTGACAGTGCCAGACCCTGCCACGGTGAGTCCTCCCCGGCCCTGACGGTGCCAGACCCTGCCACGGTGAGTCCTCCCCGGCCCTGACGGTGCCAGACCCTGCCACGGTGAGTCTCCCTCGCCCTGACGGTGCCAGACCCTGCCACGGTGAGTCTCCCTGGCCCTGACGGTGCCAGACCCTGCCACGGTGAGTCTCTCTGGCCCTGACAGTGCCAGACCCTGCCACGGTGAGTCACCCTGACGGTGCCAGACCCTGCCACGGTGAGTCTCCCGGACCCTGACGGTGCCAGACCCTGCCACGGTGAGTCTCCCCGGCCCTGACGGTGCGAGACCCTGCCACGGTGAGTCTACCCGGCCCTGATGGTGCGAGACCATGCCACGGTAAGTCCTCCCCGGCCCTGACGGTGCCAGACCCTGCCACGGTGAGTCTCCCCGGCCCTGATGGTGCGAGACCCTGCCACGGTGAGTCTACCCGGCCCTGATGGTGCGAGACCATGCCACGGTAAGTCCTCCCGGCCCTGACGGTGCGAGACCCTGCCACGGTGAGTCTCCCCGGCCTGATGGTGCGAGACCATGCCACGGTGAGTCCTCCCCGGCCCTGACGGTGCCAGAGGGGTGCTGCACGGTAGTGTCGTGCCAATACTCCCCACACGGGCAACCCGCTCGTGTGGGGAGTGTTGGCACGCCCTGTGAGCCAGGTTTTGTGTGTTCATTGTTGTTCTGTTTTTGTGTCCGTACTGTGTTACTGTGTTACTGTGTATGTTCTGTGTGTCGTCTGTGTATTACGGTGATGTGTTTGGGAAAGCTTCTGCTCGCTTCTGTTGGCTGCTTCGCGGCCTTTTATGTGGTACTGACTTTTGTTTACAAAAAAAAATGTGGAAAAAAGATGAAATATTGTCGACCGGAAGTTGTTGTCTGACTCACTGGGGCACCTGTGATGTATGGTGATGTTGTCTGACTCACTGGGGCACCTGTGATGTATGGTGATGTTGTCTGACTCACTGGGGCACCTGTGATGTATGGTGGTGTTGTCTGACTCACTGGGGCACCTGTGATGTATGGTGGTGTTGTCTGACTCACTGGGGCACCTGTGATGTATGGTGGTGTTGTCTGACTCACTGGGGCACCTGTGATGTATGGTGATGTTGTCTGACTCACTGGGGCGCCTGTGATGTATGGTGATGATTGATGGTGTTGTCTGACTCACTGGGGCACCTGTGATGTATGGTGATGTCTGACTCACTGGGGCGCCTGTGATGTATGGTGATGATTGATGGTGTTGTCTGACTCACTGGGGCACCTGTGATGTATGGTGGTGTGTCTGACTCACTGGGGCACCTGTGATGTATGGTGATGTTGTCTGACTCACTGGGGCGCCTGTGATGTATGGTGATGATTGATGGTGTTGTCTGACTCACTGGGGCACCTGTGATGTATGGTGGTGTTGTCTGACTCACTGGGGCACCTGTGATGTATGGTGATGTTGTCTGACTCACTGGGGCACCTGTGATGTATGGTGGTGTTGTCTGACTCACTGGGCCGCCTGTGATGTATGGTGGTGTTGTCTGACTCACTGGGGCACCTGTGATGTATGGTGATGTTGTCTGACTCACTGGGGCGCCTGTGATGTATGGTGATGTTGTCTGACTCACTGGGGCACCTGTGATGTATGGTGGTGTTGTCTGACTCACTGGGGCACCTGTGATGTATGGTGGTGTTGTCTGACTCACTGGGGCACCTGTGATGTATGGTGGTGTTGTCTGACTCACTGGGGCACCTGTGATGTATGGTGATGGTTGATGGTGTTGTCTGACTCACTGGGGCACCTGTGATGTATGGTGATGATTGATGTGTTGTCTGACTCACTGGGGCACCTGTGATGTATGGTGATGATTGATGGTGTTGTCTGACTCACTGGGGCACCTGTGATGTATGGTGGTGTTGTCTGACTCACTGGGGCACCTGTGATGTATGGTGGTGTTGTCTGACTCACTGGGGCACCTGTGATGTATGGTGGTGTTGTCTGACTCACTGGGGCACCTGTGATGTATGGTGGTGTTGTCTGACTCACTGGGGCACCTGTGATGTATGGTGGTGTTGTCTGACTCACTGGGGCACCTGTGATGTATGGTGATGATTGATGGTGTTGTCTGACTCACTGGGGCACCTGTGATGTATGGTGATGTTGTCTGACTCACTGGGGCACCTGTGATGTATGGTGGTGTTGTCTGACTCACTGGGGCACCTGTGATGTATGGTGGTGTTGTCTGACTCACTGGGGCACCTGTGATGTATGGTGTTGTCTGACTCACTGGGGCACCTGTGATGTATGGTGGTGTTGTCTGACTCACTGGGGCACCTGTGATGTATGGTGGTGTTGTCTGACTCACTGGGGCACCTGTGATGTATGGTGGTGTTGTCTGACTCACTGGGGCACCTGTGATGTATGGTGATGATTGATGGTGTTGTCTGACTCACTGGGGCACCTGTGATGTATGGTGATGATTGATGGTGTTGTCTGACTCACTGGGGCACCTGTGATGTATGGTGATGTTGTCTGACTCACTGGGGCACCTGTGATGTATGGTGATGATTGATGGTGTTGTCTGACTCACTGGGGCACCTGTGATGTATGGTGATGATTGATGGTGTTGTCTGACTCACTGGGGCACCTGTGATGTATGGTGGTGTTGTCTGACTCACTGGGGCACCTGTGATGTATGGTGGTGTTGTCTGACTCACTGGGGCACCTGTGATGTATGGTGGTGTTGTCTGACTCACTGGGGCACCTGTGATGTATGGTGATGTTGTCTGACTCACTGGGGCACCTGTGATGTATGGTGATGTTGTCTGACTCACTGGGGCACCTGTGATGTATGGTGATGTTGTCTGACTCACTGGGGCACCTGTGATGTATGGTGATGTTGTCTGACTCACTGGGGCACCTGTGATGTATGGTGATGTTGTCTGACTCACTGGGGCACCTGTGATGTATGGTGATGTTGTCTGACTCACTGGGGCACCTGTGATGTATGGTGATGATTGATGGTGTTGTCTGACTCACTGGGGCACCTGTGATGTATGGTGGTGTTGTCTGACTCACTGGGGCACCTGTGATGTATGGTGGTGTTGTCTGACTCACTGGGCACCTGTGATGTATGGTGGTGTTGTCTGACTCACTGGGGCACCTGTGATGTATGGTGGTGTTGTCTGACTCACTGGGCCGCCTGTGATGTATGGTGGTGTTGTCTGACTCACTGGGGCACCTGTGATGTATGGTGGTGTTGTCTGACTCACTGGGGCACCTGTGATGTATGGTGATGTTGTCTGACTCACTGGGGCACCTGTGATGTATGGTGGTGTTGTCTGACTCACTGGGGCACCTGTGATGTATGGTGGTGTTGTCTGACTCACTGGGGCACCTGTGATGTATGGTGATGATTGATGGTGTTGTCTGACTCACTGGGGCACCTGTGATGTATGGTGATGTCTGACTCACTGGGGCGCCTGTGATGTATGGTGATGATTGATGGTGTTGTCTGACTCACTGGGGCACCTGTGATGTATGGTGATGTTGTCTGACTCACTGGGGCACCTGTGATGTATGGTGGTGTTGTCTGACTCACTGGGGCACCTGTGATGTATGGTGATGTTGTCTGACTCACTGGGGCGCCTGTGATGTATGGTGATGTTGTCTGACTCACTGGGGCACCTGTGATGTATGGTGGTGTTGTCTGACTCACTGGGGCACCTGTGATGTATGGTGTTGTTGTCTGACTCACTGGGGCACCTGTGATGTATGGTGATGTTGTCTGACTCACTGGGGCACCTGTGATGTATGGTGATGTTGTCTGACTCACTGGGGCGCCTGTGATGTATGGTGATGTTGTCTGACTCACTGGGGCACCTGTGATGTATGGTGGTGTTGTCTGACTCACTGGGGCACCTGTGATGTATGGTGGTGTTGTCTGACTCACTGGGGCACCTGTGATGTATGGTGATGTTGTCTGACTCACTGGGGCACCTGTGATGTATGGTGATGTTGTCTGACTCACTGGGGCACCTGTGATGTATGGTGGTGTTGTCTGACTCACTGGGGCACCTGTGATGTATGGTGGTGTTGTCTGACTCACTGGGGCGCCTGTGATGTATGGTGATGATTGATGGTGTTGTCTGACTCACTGGGGCGCCTGTGATGTATGGTGATGTTGTCTGACTCACTGGGGCACCTGTGATGTATGGTGATGTTGTCTGACTCACTGGGGCACCTGTGATGTATGGTGGTGTTGTCTGACTCACTGGGGCACCTGTGATGTATGGTGATGATTGATGGTGTTGTCTGACTCACTGGGGCACCTGTGATGTATGGTGGTGTTGTCTGACTCACTGGGGCACCTGTGATGTATGGTGATGATTGATGGAGTTGTCTGACTCACTGGGGCACCTGTGATGTATGGTGGTGTTGTCTGACTCACTGGGGCACCTGTGATGTATGGTGATGATTGATGGTGTTGTCTGACTCACTGGGGCACCTGTGATGTATGGTGATGATTGATGGTGTTGTCTGACTCACTGGGGCGCCTGTGATGTATGGTGGTGTTGTCTGACTCACTGGGGCACCTGTGATGTATGGTGATGATTGATGGTGTTGTCTGACTCACTGGGGCGCCTGTGATGTATGGTGGTGTTGTCTGACTCACTGGGGCACCTGTGATGTATGGTGATGATTGATGGTGTTGTCTGACTCACTGGGGCACCTGTGATGTATGGTGATGATTGATGGTGTTGTCTGACTCACTGGGGCACCTGTGATGTATGGTGGTGTTGTCTGACTCACTGGGGCACCTGTGATGTATGGTGATGATTGATGGTGTTGTCTGACTCACTGGGGCACCTGTGATGTATGGTGATGATTGATGGTGTTGTCTGACTCACTGGGGCACCTGTGATGTATGGTGATGTTGTCTGACTCACTGGGGCGCCTGTGATGTATGGTGATGTTGTCTGACTCACTGGGGCACCTGTGATGTATGGTGATGATTGATGGTGTTGTCTGACTCACTGGGGCACCTGTGATGTATGGTGATGTCTGACTCACTGGGGCACCTGTGATGTATGGTGATGATTGATGGTGTTGTCTGACTCACTGGGGCACCTGTGATGTATGGTGATGTCTGACTCACTGGGGCACCTGTGATGTATGGTGGTGTTGTCTGACTCACTGGGGCACCTGTGATGTATGGTGGTGTTGTCTGACTCACTGGGGCACCTGTGATGTATGGTGGTGTTGTCTGACTCACTGGGGCACCTGTGATGTATGGTGGTGTTGTCTGACTCACTGGGGCACCTGTGATGTATGGTGGTGTTGTCTGACTCACTGGGGCACCTGCGATGTATGGTGGTGTTGTCTGACTCACTGGGGGACCTGTGATGTATGGTGATGTTGTCTGACTCACTGGGGCACCTGTGATGTATGGTGGTGTTGTCTGACTCACTGGGGCAACTGTGATGTATGGTGATGTTGTCTGACTCACTGGAGCACCTGTAATGTATGGCGATGTTCTCTGACTCACTGGGGCACCTGTGATGTATGGTGTTGTCTGACTCACTGGGGCACCTGTGATGTATGGTGGTGTTGTCTGACTCACTGGGGCACCTGTGATGTATGGTGATGATTGATGGTGTTGTCTGACTCACTGGGGCACCTGTGATGTATGGTGGTGTTGTTTGACTCACTGGGGCACTGTGATGTATGGTGATGATTGATGGTGTTGTCTGACTCACTGGGGCACCTGTGATGTATGGTGGTGTTGTCTGACTCACTGGGGCACCTGTGATGTATGGTCAGGTATACAGAGAATGACAAAGAGGTGTGTGAAGAACTCAACAAGAGGTTCCAGGAGGTCTTCACAATAGAACAAGGGGAGGTCACTGTGCTAAGAGAAAGGGAGGTAAACCAGCGGCTTGGAAGAGTTCGAAATTACGAGAGAGGGAGGTCAAGAGACACCTGCTGGATCTCGATGTTAGAAAGGCTGTTGGTCCAGACGGGATCTCACCTTGGATACTGAAAGAGTGTGCAGAGGTACTTTGCTTGCCACTCTCCATATGTGATAGAAGTCACTGGAGATGGAGACCTAGGAGAAATATGGAAGACGGCGAATGTGGTCCCAATATACAAAAAGGGCGACAGGCAGAGGCACTGAACTACAGGCCAGTGTCCTTGGACTTGTATACCATGCAAGGTGATGGAGAAGATCGTGAGAAAAAACCTGGTAACACATCTGGAGAGAAGAGACTTCGTGACAAATCGCCAACCATGGGTTCAGGGAGGGTAAATCTTGCCTTACAGGCTTGATAGAGATTCTACGATCAGGTGACAAAGATTAAGCAAGAAAGAGAAGGGTTGGGCAGATTGCATTTTCTTGGATGTCAGAAAGCCTTTGACACAGTACCGCATAAGAGGCTGGTACATAAGCTGGAGAGACAGGCAGGTTAGCTGGTAAGGTGCTCCAGTGGATAAGGGAGTACCTAAGCAATAGGAAGCAGAGAGTTACGGTGACGGGATGAGACCTCGATTTGGGTGAAGTCACCAGTGGAGT
>WNGS01164295.1:1470-13358 GCA_020271785.1 Procambarus virginalis
GTGTCTCTGTAGTTACTCTCAGATGAACTTAAAATCATAAGTTGTTACCGATTAAGTTTCTGATAATGACAATGTTTACTTGCTAAGCTGTTAATGTGACTCTCGTTCTGATGAGTATATAAAAAAGTAGTGTGCCCTTGGCTATCACATTTAATAAATTGGACAGAGTTTCCGATTCGTGGCTAGATTAGTGGTTCCGATTTTAAGAAGAGACACTAATCACTTTCATCGAATTATTGTATAATTACCTTAACGTCTGCTGTAGGAAAATAGCTTGAGTCGATAATCGTAAAAAAAAACAACAACATTCATTCACACATTTAAGAAAAGGGTATAATAAAGGCTTCAGAACATGGCTTTACTAAGGTCTCTTCGAGTTTATCTGATATAATCATTCCTTTTCAGTATATTTGTGGCAATTGACAGCTTAATCATTGCGAGATAGAATATATGTCCCCGTCGAGGACCGGGCCGCAGGGACGCTAAGCCCCGAAAAATCATCTCAAGAAGATAGTATATCTCGACATTGGGTACTGTATAAATCGGTCTCTGTTTCCTTCCCTCACTCTCTACTACCCTCCCGTCCACAAGAGCCTGTCAACACTCACCGTCCTCCTCCACAGTATTGCTCTATACTGCGGCACACACTGATTGTTGGCATCTGTCAACACAACAGACAGGAAGAACGGCGCCTTCTCCCCGTCACATCCGACGTAGTTCTGATGTACTGAAAAAAAAACACACACAATTAGAATGTCATAAATACCAGTATACTTAATGTGTTATTATTTTCCTTAATGTAAAACATATATAAAAGTTAATGGTGATATTGGTATAATGATTTGTTAAAGTTATGTCAGCGGCGAGACATCAAGTTGCACACAGAAATCACAACAGCGTGATGCATCAAATGAACAAATCCACAAGGGCCGTGACGAGGATTCGAACCTACGTCCGAGAGCATCCCAGACGCTGCCTTAATCGACTGAGCTACTCTGAATGATCGACTGGATCACTCCCGAGAAAGTATTAAGTGAGGGGTAAGCTTCGTTGTTATAATTCTGGGGGATGGAAGAGAAGAAAAACAATTGTATATTTATGCATTATGTTGAATTCAACATAATGTATAAATATATAGTTCTACATATAGACAAATTCAACAAGCACAAACAGGAGAATAAAATAAAGTAGGGAGACAGGAACCCTGAACTTCAAACCAGTGTTATTTAACTTTATTTTTTTCTTTATTCTTTACTAGGTGAATAAAGAATAATTATCTTTATTCCTTACTAGGTGCTAGAGAGGCTCGTAAGCAAACCACTCGTGGAATGCTTAAAGTGTTCTTAAAGTACCAGTGAGTCGGGAAGTGCTTAACAAACAATTTGGGGTTTAATGATGAATAGACACGTAGAACGGAAAAAGATAAGGGTGAGCTGTGATTTCTTCGACCACCAGAAAGTGTTTGACAAAGGCCCTGCACAAAAGGTTCTTACGGAAACTTAAAAGGCGGCAATGTGTTGGGATGGGTGAAATGATCTCTCTCTCTCTCTCTGGTAGGAAACAGGAGCAATCAGAGTGGAGAGAAGTTACCAGTTGTAACTTCTTGGAGGCCACAAGGCAGTTAGCCCTGTGGTAACTTGTCTGGAACCTCTTGCTTAAAAGTCATGAAGTCAAAAGGATTGATTGACCTGTCTTTCGCAGTCTGTTATTTCAACTGAAAATCAGGATCAAACCAGCATTTGCTCTTTTATTTAACGCGAGGTTTCTGGCCACGCTGAGAAGCCTCCGAGAAATACGTTGAGAAACCTGTGGTTTCTGTTTGCCGCCTTACGACACCTACGGTACCATTTGACAGCTGTACCGCCCCAGTAAAACTCCCCACCTGATAACTGATATACATCATACTAATTACATCTGTCAACAACCCTACAGAGGAAACTGAATCATCTGTATCATAATTGCTCAGATGGTGCAAAATTGACAAGGAGAATTGTACACTAAGATAACTGTGGGAGACTTAAAGAGAGTTCTTGATGCGCTCCAACGGTAGACTGGCGAGGTGGCTGCTCTCTTTTTCATCCCTGATAAATGCAAAGTAACGCATAGATACATAACATCAAGCCTGTCCCCAAAGGAATACATAAAGAAAATAACGTCTGTAGCATAAGCTGATGTCTGGTTCGCAGCCTTGGAAAAGAAACCGGACGAACCAGGGGTTAGATTCACGAAGCAGTTACGCAAGCACTTACGAATATGAACATCTTTCCTCAAAATTTGGCGGCATTGTTTACAATTATTTAACAGTTAATAAACTCGGAAATACCAGGAGGCTGTTTATAACAATAACAACAGTTGATTGGGAAGTTTTCATACTTGTAAACTGTTTTACAAATGTAACCAAAGCCATCAAAGATTGAGGAAAGATGTAGACGTTTGTAAGTACTTGCGTAACTGCTTCGTGAATCTGGCCTCTGATACTACATTATCAAAGGTTCTGAAAGTCATTATGGCCACCTCTTGGTAAGACCAAGAAGACAATGTATAAATGTTTGAAATACGGTCAATTGTGTGTTACATTTCACACCCAGAAACGTCAGTTATAAAATATCTTAATACAGGCTATACGTTCGTCGCCTTCCTTCGTATATACAGAGTACAGAGTTTACAGAATACAGTTCACTTTTTTCGCCAATGGACATAGGAGATACAAAGATTTCTTCAAGGCGACCCCAGATTTAAAACAAGAATTATTGGATTCAAAATAAATAAATGTATATTCATAAAATACTTCAATACTGACTACAAAATAGGGTTGCACATACGTGAAATAAGTTATCAAGAATCATCAGAAATGTCAACTCACTGCAGCGATCCAACCATGTTACAAAAGTACATAACTGCGATCCGTGGAGCAATGGAACTTTTGCAAATTTCTTTATCCTTATGAATTGATGTTATTTGAGTTACGAGAAACATTCGACCCTCACATGTTGTCGTTACTACAAACTCTCTTTTTGTTTCACTATTTTGTATCTTAAATATTCACTGTGCATAATTTTGACTTGGAGTCTTTCTAATGATAGTCCAGTTTGCATTCCCCCGTCCCATGATCATCAACACTGTTGTGTCACCAGCAAGCTGTCGTGCTCTCTCTCAAAGTCCCATTTGATGTATGTCCAGTGAGTCTACTGTCTTCACTTGAAGCTCTGAAGAGTCCACAGTGACCCTTGTGTTTCCCAGGAGTGTCTGCTGACTATTGTATAACGCGGCCACCGGTTACATCCTTATCTTCATCAGTCACCTCTCTCTCTCTCTCTCTCTCTCTCTCTCTCTCTCTCTCTCTCTCTCTCTCTCTCTCTCTCTCTCTCTCTCTGCTTACGTTCACATTTCCCTTCATTCTTCTTTGTTTCCGCGAGGCTGGACTCGTCTGAGAAAGATGTATAGGCTTGACAAGCAACCTGTCCTCAGGCTGTGCTTGGTCACGATGCCGTCGACGCCAAGTGGTCCCAAGTTGGTTGGTGGTCCCAGGTAGCACGGGCTCACTATAGCCCGTGCTACTTGGAACTTTGTGTTCCGGGTAGCGAATCTTAAACAACAGCCAAAGACGCATTTGTCGGGTCTAACGTAGTCTGTCTTCAGAATCGACATTTTCTCATATGCATGTTAACATTATTATATATTAAAATTGTGCGCGTGGCTACAGCTAGGTTAGTTGTTTAGGTTTTGTTGACAAATATTATTTGCAATAAGTGGGTGACACATTTGCAGAGGTGTGATTCGAACAGAGGGCGTGATTTGCGCAGCCGTCCTCCAAACAAAGATCCAAAAGTGATTCCATGCACCCGCCAAACCCCCTGTTTATGAATGAAAAGCAGTTTACACACGACTCACAACTGCTGACGTTCGAACATATCCGGAACAAGTGCTTCACTGACGAATTTTGTTCGAACCACAACGCTGTAAATGCTTCACCCACGTACTACAAATACAAATAATCGCCAACAGAACCTAAACACCTAACATAACCTAACCTATGCCTATTTAACCACAATATGCTAATATATTATAATATTAATTTATACTTGAGAAAATTCCCGTTTTGAATGAACAGCATGTTAAAATGTATGAATGCGTCTGTGGGGTTGACCGCTGAATGTAATGGACTTGAGTCGAGGACGGGTTGGATTTGCGAGTCGATTCGTGTGTAAAGTGTTTTTTCACTACAAAATAGGGGGTTTGGTGGCTGATTTAACGATCATTTAGCCATTGCGTATAAGAACGGGCAGTGTCAAGCTGTCGTTGTTGTTGTTTAAGATTTGCTACTTGGAACAAAAAGTTCCAAGTAGCACGGGCTATGGTGAGCCCGTAGGTCAAGCTGTCATTTCGTTTTCGAAGATGCTGAAGGCAAACGCGTTTAACCATTAGATGTTTGATAAGCCCTCATAACATTTGTTAAACGGTCGTTAGTGATCAATTACCTGTCATCTTCAGCCACTTCCAGCAGCCTCCATGTCACTCCCAGCCACCTCCAGCCATCACTCATAACTGATTATCTTCGAACACTTTCGAAAAGTGCTTCGCTTGCCGTCTATGTTCGAAACACACACCTCCTTCAATGCTTCACCCGCGTACTATAAATACAAATAATTTAGGCCGTCCTCATCAACAACAGCGGAATGATTGTTAATCCAGCCGCCAACTCCCTTTGTTTATGAATCAACACCGCTTTCCACACAACTTACAACTGATGACTTTCGAACATTTCTCGAATTGTGCTTCGATGACAACCTCTTTTCGAATCGCAACTCCGTAAGTGCTTTACCCACGAAGTTTAAATACAAATAATCACCAACAGAACCAAAACACCTAATCTAACTTAAGCATAGAACTCGCTAACACACACACGCGCACGCACGCACGCACGCCCTCCCCCAACACACCACACACACACACACACACACACACACACACACACACACACACACACACACACACACACACTCACCATGGGAGTACCACCTGGGAGGTGATATCCTGCAAGAGTCAAATAGAGAGAAAGATCTGGGGGTTGATATCACACCGAACCTGTCCCCAGAGGCCCACATCAAAAGGATATCATCAGCGGCATATGCTAGACTGGCCAACATAAGAACTGCCTTTAGAAACTTGTGTAAGGAATCGTTCAGGACCCTGTATACCACTTATGTCAGACCAATCTTGGAATATGCAGCGCCAGCCTGGAGTCCATACCAAGTTAAACACAAGACAAAGTTAGAAAAGATTCAGCGGTATGCCACCAGGCTCGTCCCGGAACTGAGAGGAATGAGCTACGAGGAAAGGCTAAAGGAGCTGAACCTCACGTCGCTGAAAGACAAAAGAGCTCGGGGAGACTTGATCACCACATACAAAATTCTCAGGGAATTGGCAGGGTTGACAACGATGGATTATTTAACAAGGGTAGCACACGCACAAGGGGACACAGATGGAAGCTGAGTACCCAAATGAGCCACAGAGATATATAAACAACTTTTTCAGTGTCAGAGTAGTTAGTAAATAGAATGCATTAGGAGTGATGTGGTGGAGGCTGACTCCATACACAGTTTCAAATGTAGATATGATAGAGCCCAATAGGCTCAGGAATCTGTACAACCAGTAGATTGACGGTTGAGAGACAGGCCCAAAGAACCAAAGCTCAACCCCCGCAAGATCAACTAGGTGAGTACACACAAGGGGGCCTACGGTTGAGTTGACAGCGCTTAGGACTCGTAATCCTAGGGTCCGTGTTCAATCCCCGGCGCCGGCGGAAACAAATGGGCAGAGTTTCTTCCACCCTGATGCCCCTGGCACCTGGCAGTAAATAGGTACCTGAGAGTTAGACAGCTGTTACGGGCTGCTTCCTAAGAGGGGGGGGAGTGAAAAAGAAAAACAAATAGTATGTTGATTGATTGACAGTTGAGAGGGGGGCCGAAAGAGCCTAGGCTCAACCCCCGCAAGCACAACTAGGTGAGTACACACACTACCAGGAATTCAATGCGTACAATCTCATTTACTTCGCTATGCTAAGATGGGGACGTTGACGCTCATGTCGAAAATGGAAATTCAGAAAGCAAGAAAAGACTTGTAGCCTGGTGCGTGCGTGCGTGCGTGCGTGCGTGCGTGTGTGTACTCACCTATTTGTACTCACCTATTTGTGCTTGCGGGGGTTGAGCTTTGGCTCTTTGGTCCCGCCTCTCAACTGTCAATCAACTGGTGTACAGATTCCTGAGCCTACTGGGCTCTATCATATCTACACTTGAAACTGTGTATGGAGTCAGCCTCCACCACATCACTGCCTAATGCATTCCATCCGTTAACTACTCTGACACTGAAAAAGTTCCTTCTAACGTCTCTGTGGCTCATGTGGGTACTCAGTTTCCACCTGTGTCCCCTTGTTCGCGTTGTGTGTGTGTGTGTGTGTGTGTGTGTGTGTGTGTGTGTGTGTGTGAAGTGCATACACACGAGGCCACTCTCACTGACCTTGGCGTTGCTTTCCCCGCATATTTCAGGCTCCATATAACATTCCCATTGGACACTTTTCTCCAAGCCCGCGAGTACACAAAGGCACGCACCTCCACCACCAACCAACCCCAACACACACACACACACACACACACACACACACACACACACACACACACACACACACACACACACACACACACACACACACACACACACTAGAACCAATTCCCCCCTCTCTAGGGTGAAGCACAGCACACAATTATAGAACGCGTTTCTACTAGTGGCTTGACCCCACCACTGTGTCTGCTCAGGTCCCACTTCAACAACACTCTATGTATTAAGATCCCATTAGGATCACTGTGCGATCCTGAGGCCAGTGGAAGGTCAACCAGGTGACTTGATGGGACCTTAACACAAAATTATATATGACAAGCCAAAACAAAAGCTAATCCCAATACAAATAGAAAATCATAATCAGTAAACGAACCAATAGACAAAAGCAAAGTGAGGAACTTCGATATTAGTCTGTGCATACACACACTCTGGCTGCCTGTCCCCCCACCCCAAGATACAAATGTAATGATACATTATGTCGCGGAATATAACAATGCTGGTAAACAAAACCATTTCACTGCTTGCAATTACGCCTTCTCAACACACACCAGCCGGCTTCCAGTACCTCGTCAACACACCAGCCGGCTTCCAGTACCTCGTCAACACACCAGCCGGCTTCCAGTACCTCGTCAACACACCAGCCGGCTTCCAGTACCTCGTCAACACACAAGCCGGCTTCCAGTACCTCCTCAACACACAAGCCGGTTTCCAATACCTCCTTACCACAACAAACAGTTTCCAGCACCTTTTAACAACAGCAAACAATTTCCAGGACAAGGTGAACACAGAAACAACTTGCGGGACCCCGTAAACAACACGAGGCGAAGACAAGAGTACTTAGAAGGCTAAACACCAGGAGGGAACCAGTTATGGACCTGTAAGAGGTATTAATATATAAATATTACTCAAGGCCGCCACAACATTCCTCATTTTCATAGCCCGTATTACCTGAAACATTTTGTTTCAGGTAGCGAATCTTTAACAACAACAACATTCCTCATTTCGGACGCCTCATATGGCATTCAAGGGAATATGATTGTTAGTGTTTCCATTGGAAATTCTCGCTGTTCCAAGATAAGCCTATTAACAAGATGGGAGGCTTATGGACGCCATTGGGAGGAAGGGGCTAGTCTTGTCGCATGGAGGGGGAAGGGAGGGTAGCCCCTTGTAGCATGGAAGGGGGAAGGGAGGGTAGCCCCTTGCAGCATGGAGGGGGGAAGGGAGGGTAGCCCTTTGTCGCATGGAGGGGGGGAGGCTGTAGTTCAGTAACCTTGTACTCACCTAGTTGTGCTTGCAGGGGTTAAGATTTGGTTCTTTGGTGACGCCTCTTAACTGTCAATCAATTGGTGTACAGATTCCTGAGCCTACTGGTGCTCGATCATATCTAAATTTGAAACTGTGTATGGAGTCAGCCTCCGCCACATCACTGCCTAATGCATTCCATTTGTTAACTATTCTGACACAAAAAAATCTTCTAATGTCTCTGTAGCTCATTTGGGGTACTCAGTTTCTACCTGTGTCCCTTGTCCGTATTCTACCAATGTAAAATAGTTTGTCTTTGTCCACCCTGTCAAATCCTCTGAGAATTTGCAGGTGGTGATCATGTCTTCTTTTACTATTCTGTCTTCCAGGGACATGAGGTTCAGTTCCAGTAGCCTTTCCTCGTAACTCATACCTCTCAGTTCCGGAACTAATCTGGTGGCATACCTCTGAATCTTCTTTAACTTTGTCTTATGTTTAACTAGGTTTGGTCTCTAGGCTGGAGCTGCATACTCCAGGATTGGTTTGACATAAGTGTTATTACAACGTTCTGAATAATTCCTTACACAAGTTTCTAAAGGAAGTTCTTATGTTGTGGTCAATCTAGCGTATTCGCTTTTGCATGTTTTGATGTGGGCCTCTGGGGACAGGTTCGGTGTGATATCAACCCAAAGATATTTCTCTCTACTTGACTCTTGGAGGATTTCATCTCCCAGATGGTACCTTGTGTTCGGCCTCCTTCACCTAATTTCATCACTTTACATTTACCTGAGTTAAACTCTAGTAGCCATTTTCTAGACCATTCCTCCAGTTTGTTCAGGTCGTCCTGTAGTCTCTGTCTATCTTAATCTGTCTGATTCTTCTCATAATTTTCGCATCATCAGCAAACATTGAGAGGAATGAGTCTATACCCTCTGGAAGATCGTTTACCTTTACAAAAACAAAACAGGATGGTTCAAAGCCCAGCTGAGTCCTGTGGGACTCCGCTGGGGACATCTCGCCACACTGAGGTCTCCACGGACACCAAGTAAAAATTTGTCTATAGACGACACTGGTCCAGTTGGAGGGACAGTCCGCCCACTCTTTTTGTTCCCACTTGGGCTCTTGGCACTAGACGGCTCTTGGTCCTAGGCGGCTCTGGGCACTAGACGGCTCTTGGCCCTAGACGGCTCTTGGCCCTAGACGGCTCTTGGCACTTGACGGCTCTTGGCACTAGACGGTCTTGGCACTAGACGGCTCTTGGCACTGACGGCTCTTGGCACTAGACGGAATCTGACATGCTCCTCAATTACCCTACTACACTGTCTCGGACACTCCATGGCGTCCGTATCGTTATGTGGTTCACGTAGTTTTATAGGTTGTTTTGTGAGCCTAAGCAAGACGAGGTCGTTGGTAGTAGTTTTCAGCGATGAAATTCAAGCTAAACAGGAGTGGAGTGAACCCTATCCCTATCCCCTAAGGCCAATCCCCGCCCCCTCCCCTTCCAGTCTCCCTTCTTCCCTATTCTCCTCTTCCAATCTTTATCTAGCTTCCATTCCCTTCTGGGTTCTCCGTCCTCAGGTGTTCCGTTCTCCTTCTCTTCATCACTTAATTTTGTATCCCATTTCCTCAGCTTTAACATTTCTGTCTTTCCGCCTCGTTTTCCTTCCTTCCTTCTTGCGCTGTTTCCCCTCCCAGTTCCTCCCCCCTCATGCCCTTTCTTTCCGCTCATTTCCTTCCTTCCCTTTCACATATTGTGTGTGTGGGTGTGTGTGTGTGTGGTGTGTTTGTGGTGGTGTGTGTGTGTGGGTGTGTGTGTGTGTGTGTGTGTGTGTGTGTTTTGTGTGTATGTCTGGCCTCCAGTCACTTGTTAGGTGGAAAGCGAGACTTTGTTGCAAAAAATAGTTGACTGCCCCGAGTTTGCATGGTTGACTAGAATGGTGGTGGTGGCTAGATTTTAGTGCTGGTTAGGATTATATATATATATATATATCTATATATATATCTATATATATATCTATATCTAATATACATATAGATCTATATGTTAGCTAGAATTATAAAGGCTGGTAAAGGTAATAAAGACACTTTAATAATTGTCACTAAAATCAATTGTATTGGCATTAATTAATTATTAATAACACTAATATGTAAATAAAAAAACAATAACTATCAACAATAAAATTTTATTGCCTAAATTCACAATATAATAATAATAATAATAATAATAATAATAATAATGTACTAATAAAGAGCGCTGGAGAATTACAGAACTAGCCACCCTATTGCACACCTAAACGTTGAAGTATGATTTAGTCCCATTTCAGGACCGAATAACTACAATAGGGTTCACGTATATCCAATAAAGTTTACTTAAGGCGACAATATAATGTATATTTCCATAACGGGGGCTGTTTTTATTTCCCCCCTAATTGGAAAGGGGAAAGATCTCTTCCACTATAAAAGAAACAGTGAGAGAGAGAGAAGGAGAAAGGAACAAGATTATCTGGAATAAAGCGCCAAGCCATTACGACTAATAGCACTTGGAAGGGATCGGATCAGGATAAGGATTAGGGATGGGACGGAAGGAAAGGAATGGTGCCCAACCACTTGGACGGTCGTGAATTGAACCGCCGACCTGCATGAAGCGAGACCGCGCCTAACCGTCCAGATCAAGTGGCTGGACAGCGAAGGACAGACACCGAGACAGACAAACGGACACAAAAAAAGACCAAATTGAGAGAGTGTGTTTGTGTTCACAGTGTTCACAGTAGTGAACAGGTGAAGTGTTCACAGTAGTGAACAGGTGAAGTGTTCACAGTAGTGAACAGGTGAAGTGTTCACAGTAGTGAACAGGTGAAGTGTTCACTACTTCTTGCATACACAAAAGTTTGCCCTCCACACTAAGAAACATGAAGCATGCTCACAGTACACAAACAACACCGACTCACACCATAATACCATTTGAAGTTGACCTTCGCAAGTCTAATATTTCCAAGAATTAGAATCAAAGGCGGATCAAAGGCTTAACTCATTTTGAAGAACTAAATGGCGGGCAGACTGGCATATTGTAAGACCTCTATAGGGGGGAGGGTGGGGAGGGTGGGAGGCTGGTCCGTGTACTACACGCGCCCGTTCATCACGCAAATCCTCCAGGTAAAAGCGATATACTCGGTAATCGGTGGGTCCCTCTGTGGTCGAAACCAGAGAGTTACTCTACGGGCAGGATGGAATGGCACGACCTGCAACCTTGAACCCTCCACCCCTACTACCGCTGCTGACTTACCGGCCACCTGCTGTCTCTTCCCCTTCCCTCCTTGCCAAGCTAGGTTATAAGCCTCACTGCACCTTCCAACTAGTCTACTAACCAAAACTGCGTCTCTTCACTACCATACTTAGCTAAGTATTCCCTCTCCACCCCATAGGCTACTGAGCTATCCTCGGCCCCGTCTAATATAGACTAAGCACAACTCCCGCCTCCCTTCCCTGATTCGGCTCGAATCGGAGGACCTACCGGAAAGCTGGAAGAAGCTAATGTCGTCCCAAATACAGAAAGGGTGACAGACAAGAGGTACTTAAACTACAGGCCAGTTTCCCTAACTTGCATACCATTCAAGGTGATGGAGCAGATCGTGAGGAAAAGGCTCGTAGAACATCTGATAGGGAAAGACTTTGTAACACACCACCACTATGGGTAAGAGATAGTAAATCGTGTCTCACAGGTTTAAGAGAATTCTATGACAAGGCGGACAAAAATTAGGCAAGAAAGAGAAGAGTGGGCAATTGCATTTTTTGGATGATCGGGAAGCCTTGACACAGTACCCCATGAGAGGCTGTTACAAAAGTTGGAAAAACAGACAGGAATAAAAAGTAAGGTGGAAGGGAGTATCTAAGCAACAGGAAACAGCGAGCAACTCACAGCCCCGATCCTGTGCCAGGTAAGTCCTCTACGAGCTCACCATAGCCCGTGCTACTTGAAACGTTTGTTCCGAATAGCTGAATCTAAAGCAACAACAACAACAGCGTGTAACTGT
>WNGS01164296.1:15858-30316 GCA_020271785.1 Procambarus virginalis
CGACTGCGTTATGGGCGTCGTAAATTGTGTCATATAGTTGCTCCTGGTGTATAAATCTGCCGTATACACGTTGGGGTCTAATGCAGAGGTTGCTGCTGCTGTTGATGTTGAGCTAATTAACTTGCGTTTTATTCCCCCTTCAGTCTCTTCTCGGTTCATCTACAGTGACCAGAATGTCTTCTCCGAGTATGTTTTTCACATCATATCGCGACAACAGATCGTATTCATGGGAAGTTTTTGTAGTCAGTTTGTATGGGTCAGTAAATGCAGTTTAGCTGCATTTCTTCAGTAATGTATTTCTTTAACTTTTCACGACTAAAAATTTTTCGACATTCCCCGCGTCGTTTTGACAACATTTGGCGTATCTGAAGGTCAAATTCTTGTTTGTGACGAACTTCTTCGTCTCTCTTTTCATTTTCACTTCTTTGTCCACAAGTCAATAATGACGCTGGAGCACTTGAAGGCACTGGATCGAGGAAATCCATCGTGTGGGTATCTGATTCACACTGATATATGACTGACCCAGCCTTATGTCGTTACGTACCTCACTTTACCACGGTCAGTGACGACGACCAACAAATCACGAGCCTGGGCAGTAACAATTTGTGCATACTTGGACAACTTGTGTACAAACTCGGCCATAAACGACAGTGGCCTTGCTGAATTAGCTAACTAAGAACGACAGCCTACATATAGGCCAATAGTAGTTATGGCTATTAATTACGATATATAATATATATATTATTATATATATATATAAAAATATATATATATATATATATATATATATATATCGCGAAAGTCGTTGTCAACATCAGACTGACTGAGAGAAGTAAGGAGAGGGTACAGGTCAGCACATGGACCTGACCAACCCATCTATGGGGAAAGGATTACCAGAAACAGGAGAGGTCAAAGAGGATTAAGCGGTCAGAGAATAAGGAAGAAGATTAAGGAAAAGCCTCATGTGACACACAATAATTGAATATAAAATTGTAATGAGACATTGTATGCCTCCCTTATCAAAGTTTTTTCTTAAACTGTTGTGTAATATTGTAACTTAAAACTGGATCAAGTTTGTACATACCAGTACTAACATTGAGAAGATTTGGACATTGACTAATTAGCGCAGACTCAATTAAATTCCGTTCCACAAAGCCATTGCAATTGGCAATGCTTTTCGCCCCATCCCAATTAATAGTGTGATCACACAAACTTGTATGTAGATACAAAGCATTAGACGTTTGGGCAGTTCTTATACTATAAGCATGTTGGGACATACGTAATTGTAAGGATTTTCCTGTTTGTCCAAGGTACACAGACTCACAATCATTACAAGGAATCGAATACACACAACCTGCTGTACCAGGGGAGTTTTTTTTTAAATTAGACTTGATCGTATTATTAGTGAACACCAAATTGATATTAAGGTTTTTAAAAACTGGGGAAAGTTTCTCAAATCCCATCGCATAAGGTACCACCAATGAGTTTCTATTTTCTGGTTTCGCTTTGGAGACATTATTATAAAACGTACATTTAGCTTTCCCAAACGAACAATCCAAAAACATCTTAGGGTACTGTAAACTCTTTCCAATTTCATATATTTTAGCTATCTCTTCATCAAAAAACTCAGGGCTGCATACCCTCAAAGCTCGAAGAAACATTCCTGAAAATACTGCCTGTTTAACTTTACTATGATGATTCGAATAATAATGAACAAACGACCCCACGTTGGTAGGTTTTCTATACACATTAAATTTGAACCTTCTATTGACTCTATGAATCATAATGTCCAAAAATGGAAGAGTACCATTCTCCTCATTTTCACATGTGAATTTTATTGAAGGTACCAAAGAATTAAGTTCATTAAGAAAAACAATTTGGTCTTGGTCACTCGGCCATAAGCACAAAATATCGTCGACATACCTAAACCAGACTACATTAGAGGGGATAATCCTGGATAAGATCTTTGTTTCGAAGAACTCCATATACAAATTGCTCAAAACTGGGGAAAGGGGATTGCCCATAGCCATTCCAAATGTTTGTTTGAAAAATTTTCCATTGAAACTGAAATAATTGTCTTTTATACATAATTTGATAAGTTCCAACACATTATTGGTCTGCAAACTCAAATTATATTTAGGCAGTTCCTCACGTAGGTATTCTAACAAATCATCAACAGGTACTTTAGTGAATAAAGCAGTCACATCAAAACTTACTAGTTTAAAATCAAAATTCAAATTTAGTGTGGATAGCTTATTAATTAAGTCTACATTGTTAGTTAAGTGCGAGTTAGAAATAGTACCAACGATAGGGGACAAAACTTTAACCAACCACTTAGAAAGTTTATAAGCCGCCGAACCAACTGAACTAATAATCGGTCTAACTGGATTATGAGGTTTATGGGTTTTTATAAGACCATACATATAAGGTAGAGAGGGAGATCGACTTGTTAGCCTAGAAATCAACTCTTTATCGCCTTTGCACAAAGTTTTGAGAGTTTTGTTAAAATGTGCGATCACTTTTTCAGTAGGATCTCTGTTAACCAATAGGTAAGTATCCCTATCTTCCAAAAGTAACTCCATTTTTCGAACATAGTCATCCTTATTCATAATAACTACTGCATTTGACTTATCAGCCTTGGTAATATGTAATGAATTATCTTTTTTGAGATTTTTGAACGCATGAATAAATCGACTTGGACAATTAGGTACAGAATTGTTAAGTAAAACACCATACATCATACCTTTGCACACATTAATATCTTCAACTGAGACATCACTATACTTTTCGAGATTACAGAAACCTTTGGCAATATCTACAAAATTAACTGTCCCGTTAGACGTGGCAAAGCTCAGGCCATATCCTAATGCAGTAATCGTGTTGTTATCAAGTTGTCTATCCGAGAGGTTGATGACAAAATCACGGTTGGAGTGTTTACTCCAGTTACTTTGTTGAATAAGTCTCTTCAATTTTAAATCCAGTTTAGTACTCACCTTTCTGTAGGTAGATCTCAGAGTAGTGTAACAATAATCCATCAAACAGCGGTTCCATTCAGGCGGAATGGCTTGGAGAAAGGCATACTTACAGTTATCCACCACTTTAAAACATTCACGTACTTGTAGTTTAAGTAACTCGATATTTTTCTTAAGCACTATGCGGGGAATCTCATCAAACGGCCGATCTGATAATTTAAAAACGCTGTTGGGTAATAATGAACGGGGAAGCACTTGTTCACTGAGGCATTTTCGAAGGAAACGGAGGCGAAGTTTTAAGGAATGAGATTTCACTAAAGCAGAACGAAGTTTAGTAACAAAAGGCTTAAGAGAAGGGTAGAGAGAGGAGAAGGAGAGAAACTGGCACGTGGTATCCATTGATGCAATTGACGATCACTAAACACTGATCATTTGTATGCGGAAAAACCACAAAGAAATGGAGAAGAGAGATGAACGTTTCGACTCGCGAAAGCCGTTGTCAACATCAGACTGACTGAGAGAAGTAGGAGAGGGTACAGGTCAGCACCTGGACCTGACCAACCCATCTATGGGAAAGGATTACCAGAAACAGGAGAGGTCAAAGAGGATTAAGCGGTCAGAGAATAAGGATGAAGATTAAGGAAAAGCCTCATGAACACACAATAATTGAATATAAAATTGTAATGAGACATTGTATGCCTCCCTTATCAAAGTTTTTTCTTAAACTGTTGTGTAATATTGTAACTTAAAACTGGATCAAGTTTGTACATACCAGTACTAACATTGAGAAGATTTGGACATTGACTAATTAGCGCAGACTCAATTAAATTCCGTTCCACAAAGCCATTGCAATTGGCAATGCTTTTCGCCCCATCCCAATTAATAGTGTGATCACACAAACTTGTATGTAGATACAAAGCATTAGACGTTTGGGCAGTTCTTATACTATAAGCATGTTGGGACATGCGTAATTGTAAGGATTTTCCTGTTTGTCCAAGGTACACAGACTCACAATCATTACAAGGAATCGAATACACACAACCTGCTGTACCAGGGGAGTTTTTTATTAAATTAGACTTGATCGTATTATTAGTGAACACCAAATTGATATTAAGATTTTTAAAAACTGGGGACAGTTTCTCAAATCCCATCGCATAAGGTACCACCAATGAGTTTCCATTTTCTGGTTTCGCTTTGGAGACATTATTATAAAACGTACATTTAGCTTTCCCAAACGAACAATCCAAAAACATCTTAGGGTACTGTAAACTCTTTCCAATTTCATATATTTTAGCTATCTCTTCATCAAAAAACTCAGGGCTGCATACCCTCAAAGCTCGAAGAAACATTCCTGAAAATACTGCCTGTTTAACTTTACTATAATGATTCGAATAATAATGAACAAACGACCCCACGGTGGTAGGTTTTCTATACACATTAAATTTGAACCTTCTATTGACTCTATGAATCATAATGTCCAAAAATGGAAGAGTACCATTCTCCGCATTTTCACATGTGAATTTTATTGAAGGTACCAAAGAATTAAGTTCAATACATTCTACATTCTGGCAGCTCCTGCGACGACACTGGGGCCAAGCGTATCGGCTCCTGCCCTTCCCTTGGATCACATCGGTGGCGTGGAGAGGGTGGATCTGCTGCATGGGCAACAGCTGATCCTCCATAATTACTGCCCAGGCCTGTGCCCTGGAGAGGAATACAACAACTAGACACCCAGGGCACAACTCCATAACCCCACGGGATTGACGGATGCCTACTAACTACTACTAACTATATATATATATATATATATATATATATATATATATATATATATATATATATATATATATATATATATATATATATATATATATATATATATATATATTTTGTGACGATAATCTCTTTCAAGAGATTGAGCTTGCTCTTCCCTACATAAAGTTACTTACATATATACACAAGAATAAGATGCTACCTTAAAGATACGTCTACCAGTAGCACAAAACTTTTTGACCAGGAGGCAAAAAGTACCCCCAACTCCACACTCCCTCCACGCCAGCTCATCCGTCGTCAACCAGCAAACTACCATTCCCCAGCCTGCCTGCTTCCGATTGGTGACCCGCCGACTGCACACCTGCACCTGAGCACCCTCTACCTGAGTCGATGTCTGGGCTTGAACTAGCCATTGAAGTCAGAATATCCTTGTGCTCTCAAGCTGTGAACAACCAACTGATACACGTCCTCCGTTTATCGGTGGAGGTTCTCAGCTAGCACTCATATTCTCAGCACCATTATTGCATTTTATCTTTATATTATTCCTACAGTAATTTATCCTTATTCTTCATTTTTTTGTTATATTTTTTGACTTCTTTGTTTGCACTGTACATAGCCAACGGATTGTCTTTGTTTTTTATTTGTTTTCCAGTTAATTAAAGTTTTATTGTTCATACTATGTGTTTTGTTTGTCTTCCCTTACTTTACCACAGACAACAGCCAAGCAGTTTCTTTTTTTTTTTTTTGAAAATGTGACAGGCATTGACAGCAGCCATTAGGAAGACTGCCGAACATCTACACTCCTACATTTTCCCGTCACATTTCATGGGGGCCTGTCCAAGGAGCTTCACTCAGGTACTAGTACTAGAACGTCAATTTGTGGTAAGTGTACTTGGCTTTGATACAGTTGCTTTTCAATATTTTCATTACTTTTCATATCTATATGGTGCTGTGTGTATTGTGCATTCCGAGAGTAGCATATTGTGAGTGTTGGATAACTTTGGATTACGTGGTGACTGTAGGCTGCAGTCATTCTCTTAATTGGTCATCCCTCCCTCAGAGTTATTACTCGTGTTTACCACCTATAGCCCCTAGGATATTTCTCACATTTCGGCAGATCATCATTTTGGTACCCTGGTACTTTGATTTGTCTTCGGGTCAAAGCACCCTATCTTCTGCAATCCGACCAAAGGAGGATACAGAGGGCCATAGTTCCTCTAGCACGGACTACGTTGCTGAGTTGGGACCTCAGCAGCAGTTCTCGTCACCAGTTGACAATCGCACCTCTACACGTCGGTCAGAGATGATGATATTTACTTAGGTAGGGAATTAGCTTTCTTTTTTCAGAGCACAAAGTTCGCTAATTCTGTAAGTATCATATTTCATTTAGTGGGAAAACCCTTGCTTCTGTCCTATAGAGACTCAGTAAGGTATACCTACGTTCTTGGACTACCTTATTCACTTTTGAAGCAATTAAATGTTTAATTTGTTTTAGAAACTCAGTTTTATTTATTTAGTAGGATTTTCTTGCTCTTATTCTCTTACATTGAGTACCGGGTACAAGATTTCCTGCGATTTTGATTGATTAATCATTTATCATCCTAAAATTAACGTTAATTGTTAACAATTCCACAGGATAGCTACCAGTTGCCACGTTATCTTGTTTCTGACATTTACCATACAAGTATATTCATTGTACATTTATTTGCTATTTTTCACCATGTTTCCTCTCCCAGCTTTCCGTAACGATCCAGCAGGTGAAATAGGGAACTTAAGTCGTGCCAAGAGGACCGACTTGCAAATTCTTGCACATGAGTATCAACTAGATCAGGGGTCTCCAAACTTTTCAATGTAAGGGCCACATTATATATTTCCCATATTTATGCGGTCCGAAGGAATAAAAAATGAAAAAACAAAAACAAAAAGCAAATCAGTGCCAGTAATTTAATTTCCTCAAATATTAAAGTATAAACATGGAAAAATTAAAACATATCTTTTTGGAAAAAATAGGGTAAACTAAATAGATTCCTGCCTTTAGTTTTATGCAACCAAATTAGTGTGACGAATGATACTGTCGTTTTGACTTCAAAATTTCATTAAAATCAGGTTCCAGATTAGATGAGCCAATTGTAAGAATTGATTTCAAGTGATCATCAGACAAATTTGCTCGATAGTTAGATTTCACATACTTCATTTTGGAAAATGTTTGTTCACACAAGTATGTTGAACCAAAAATGGACACAAAACTACAAGCAAACTTTATCAAATTTTGAAACTGATCTGGCTGCAGGCATTTATAAAACTCAATCAGATTTCCTTCTCTATACTTATCTTTCAGTCTGTCATCTGCCTGGAGATCAATAATTTCCATTTGAAATTGAGTTGGAAGATTTTCAGCATTGCAGTCAAATGGATTATGAAAGAGCCTGATTTCATTTGCTTTGGCATAAAGGTCAGCAAATCGCTTCTGAAACTGTTTTTTCAAATCTGAAATTATTTCATTTGCAAATGAAAAAGGAAATTCAACTTTACTTTCTGCATGAAATTTTTCACAACATGGAAAATGAGCAAAATTCTTAACCTTCACCTGGCCTTCAAGTAGCGCAAGTTTTGCTCTGAATGCCTTGACATGAACAAAGTAGTCACTGATCAAATTTGTTTTGCCTTGCAATTTCAGATTCAAGTTATTCATATGACCTGTCATATCTGCAAAAAATGCCAATTTCCAAATCCATTCACATTCTGATAATAATGGCTGAGGTTTATTTTTCTCTGTGAGAAATAAATCAATTTCTAATCTGAGCTCAAAGAAATGCAGCAAAACCTTTCCACAACTAAGCCATCTAACTGCTGTATAATAAGGCAAGTCAACAAACTCCGCATCAATTTCTTTCAAGAAATCACGGAACTGGCGATGGTTGAGTGCATGAGATCTAATGAAATTAACCACAGAAACAACAGGTTTCATGACACAAGACATATCAACATATTTTAGGCACAATGCTTGTTGATGGATAAGGCAATGCAACAAAATGGGTTTTGAGAATCCTCCAACCACACAAGCTGTTATAATTTGCCCAACCAAACCCTTCTTTGTCCCAGACATATTCTTTCCTCCATCAATTGTCACACACTGCACTTGTTTCCATTCCAGGTTATATTCTGTCATAGTTTTACTTACTTCATTGAAAATGTCCTCTCCAGTTGTTGTGGTGTGCATGCTGTGAACTGATGCTAATTCTTGGGTCACATTAAATTCACTATCAACACCACGAATGAATACTAAGAGCTGAGAAGTATCACACACATCAGTTGATTCATCCAACGCAAGAGAATACCAACAAAATCTTTTTGTTTTTTCCTTTATTTGCCGAATTATGTCGCCTCCTAAATCTTCAATTCTACGAGCAACAGTATTTGACCCAAGACTAATCATTTTGAAGAGGTTTACTTTTTCTGGACATACCTCTCCTGCTGCTTCCACTATACACTCTTTTATGATACTACCATCAGTGAAAGGTTTTCCTTTTTTGGCCAAAACATAGGCAACTTTGTAACTGGCTCTAGTTGAAGTTTCATTTTCAGATTTTTTCTTACTGAAAACAGCTTGTTGAGAATGCAGACTGTGCTGAAATGATTCAAACTTTTTAGTGCGTTCTGCTCCTGTGATGTGAGAATAACTTGAGCCATGTTTAGATTCATAGTGCCGACGAATATTGTATTCCTTCAGAACAGCAACACTGTCTCTACATATGAGGCATAAAGCTTTATCATTTGCTATCACAAAAAAGTATTTTATCTTCCATTCGTCATTGAACTGACGGCACTCACTGTCCACTTTTCTTTATCTTTTCCATATCTGAAAACATAAGGGTAAAATAAATTAAATAAATTCTACAGGAAAAAAACAGCTTGTATGTGGTGTTAAAAAGCATAGCATATTATTATAAAGTGGTAAATATTATGGCAACAGCTTTCGTTGATAAACTTAATGGTTACCATTTTAACTATTTTAAACATGCAATATTTTTGGCTACAATAGTATTATTGCTATTTTGTATAACTAAGATAAAGGGATTGTCAAAGTACAGAGAAAAGAATATTGTACAGTGTTTGTGCTCCCTGAAACAGAAGCAGCAAAGCCCCACTCGCCCTCCATCCCCACAATATACAGTTATACACAACTGATTGGTTGTAATGCACAACACATACCTACCAGTACTAGTATCTGTGCGTCACACTATCGAGAGAGAGGAAAAATGACTCGGGCTGAGCGCCACCAGTCAGCAGCCCCAGCTTTGAATAATTCTGCGATGCCATTCGTACGATAATTATTGTTTCAAGGCCACCACATAGGGATTTGTTTGGCGGGCCGGATGAAATTATGTGGCGGGCCAGATGTGGCCCGCGGGCCATAGTTTGGAGACCCCTGAACTAGATGTTCCCCAAGGAGCCAACAAAAATGATTTACACAACTTAATCTTGGATCACCTCTTAGATGAAGGGAAGATTGACTCTGAAACTCACGAAAATTATTCTATTGTAGATAGACATGCTCTGGCAACTATGAAGCAAAAGCTCGAACTTGCGAAAATAGAGCAGGAACAAAAGAAAGAAGAGGCTGCCATAAGGAAAGAAGAACACGAACGAGAGGTGGCCCTCAAAGAACGAGAGGCTTCCCTCAAAGAATGGGAAGCTACCCTACTCCGTGAGCGAGAGCGAGAGTAGCTTGAAGCAAGAAAACGTGACCTGGAGATACAATGATGCTCCTTGGGACAGTTCTATTTCCTTTTGTAACCTTGTGCTCCTGCTGCTGTCCTCTCCAATTATGCTGAGCACCTTTTCCTTTTCCTTCTGTTTCGTTTTTCTCCCCCCTCTTCTCCTATCTGCTTGCTGTTTCCTGCCGACCTTTTGCTTGTTTTGGTTATTCCTTTGGACTTCCTCTATTTTGACGCCCGGGTGCTTGGGGAGGCATACTCTTGCACCCGTAGAACTGTAGTACCCAACATCGAGAGCGAGGGGAACCTTTTATTGTCAATCCCCCTTTCGTCACTGAATCCGATCTCGACGGACTGTCGGTTCTTAAGGTGGCATTTGTGGTGCGTATACTCACGATGCACCTCTGGGAGGCCCCGGCATGATCGGCGATAGCTTCTTGTTGGGTGTCCTGCCTCTAATTGTGGCTCCATGGTGGGTGTGGGGGCACATTCGTGAATGAATATTCCTTTTCGTAGCGATGATAAATACTGTTTCAACTGTTTCTGCTTTACCTTCTCAGGCTCGTGGGGTGGGCGACCAAGCCCCCAAGTCGGTCCGAGTTGGAAGACCGCGCTCTGTAGCCTCCGCTACATTGGGCCCCGACCTTGCTCCTCCTTTGGCTTCTTTGACTCCTCCCCTTGGCTCCCCTCCCTCTGTGGATGGGTCGAGCCCCAGGCCCCCAGTGGTGACTACCTCGTCCCCTGGCGCAGCTTCGTGTCTCATTGTGACTACTGCACCTTTCACACCCGTGACCTCCGGGGGTTCTCATCGCCGTTCCCACCACGGCCGCACTCGCACGACCCCTTCCCGTAATAGTACTTACAATGCCTTGTTTGGTCCTGCTACGTGGGCTAAATACTTTGATCTCCACCATCTGGATTCTACTCCTCCTGACGATTTCTCCCTCCATAAACACCTTGTTGATTCAGTAGATGCCTCTGTTACTTTTAACTCCACCGGTTACGGTACACGTGTCGTCGCTGCTCCTTCTCAGGATGCAGCTACTCGCTTAGCCGCTTTGTCCTGCATTGGCGAGACCCCTGTCCGGGTCTCCAAGAACGTTCGGTTAAATGCCAGTGTTGGCACTGTTCTCCTCCCGCACCATGTTGCAACTGGTGTTCGGGACCTCAAAGATTGCCAGAAGGATATTAAACATATCCTCGAAGCCCAAGGCCATTCTGTCCTCCAGGTGGACACGTTTACTCGACCCCCTCGTGGTCATCGCCGTCAGCCCCTTCGAGTTGTAAAAATCACCTTTGATAGTAGGGCCCTTCCGCCCTCTGTTCTTCTTGCTGGTGCCAGATGCTCCGTTCAGGAGTACATTCCCTCTCCTAGACTATGCAATAAGTGTTGGAAGTTTGGGCACGGTGTCCTCAAATGCACCAGTACAGTGTACCTGTGCCTCTTGTGTGGGGACGATAGTCATTCTAAGTCCGAGTGCACTTCTCCCCAAGCTCGCTGCCTCAATTGCGGTGAAGCCCACCCTACCTTCTCCTGCTCGTGTATGCACTACAAACTCGAGGAAGCCGTCCTCAACTTGAAGCACCGTGATCGTCTGTCTTTTCCTGAAGTGAGACGCCAAGTTCGTCGTCTCACCCTTTCGCGGGCGTCTCCTACGCTCGCGTGTTGCGTTCTACCTCTCCTCGTCCTTCCCGTCTTCCTCAGTCTCACAACCGTTTCCAGGCCTTAAACCGACCACACCCACCACCACCTCCCCTATTCCTTTGCCTCCTGTCCCAGATGGTCTCCCTCCGGTTCTCCATCTGGGATTTCCCCCTTCCTACCCAGTCCGCCATATCTCCTTTGTCTTCTTCCCCATCTCCCCCCACTCTTTCTTCCCGACCCTCCCCCCAGTCTCTTGACCCGCCACGCCACCTTTCGTCCAGGCTGATATCCATCATCCTCCCAGCAACCTTCGTGTTGTTCGCTCTCGTTCCTCTTCTCCTGCTGAGACCATTGAGTCTGTCGCCCGGTACGTTGTTACTGGAACGCCTGTCTCTTCGAGTCAGAAACGTAAGCCTGGCTCCTCTCCTTCTTCCTCTCGGCGGGTAAGAAGGTTTCACTTTCTTCCTCACCCCCTCCCTCTGACTCTGTCACTACATCCCCTCCCGTTTCAGTAGTCGAACCCCCTGTCTCTGATATGGAGGTTTCTTCCGCCCCCGATTCCCTCTCTGTTGCTGCCCTTCCTGAGGTGCACTCCCTGCTTTCTGCCCCCCCCCCCTCCTCCAACTGTCCTTGCCTGCCCCTCTCAGTTGTCTCCTCTTCCTCCGGACCCCGTCAGTCCGCCTCTGGTCTGTTCTCTCGCTCCCTTCCCTCTCTCCTTACTAAGTTTACCCATGCCCCCTAACCCTGATTTTGCCGACCCTGCTCCTGATCCAGACCCTGATCCTGACCCTGCTCCTGCCCTGATCCTGAGATTCTTTAATACACTGTGTTCCTCTTTACCTTTATTTCTTTCTTGTTCTCTGTTACTGTCCCTTCTCTTTGATAATGTCTATTCTTCAGTGGAATATTCGTGGATTTTATGCCAACTTCCATGAACTCCAACTTCTCATTACACAGTTTACGCCACTTTGTGTTTGTCTCCAGGAACCCATGCTTGGTGCTCGTCCTGGTCACTTTCGTGGTTATTCCTTTCTTTCTCCCCCCCCCCCCCCTCTTGCTGGGGCCCATAACTCTACTGCTCTCTTAATTCGTTCTGATATTCCCTTCGTCCCCCTACTTCTTCCGTCCCCTCTCCATTGTTCTGCTGCCCGTGTTTTTGTGGTAAATGGTATACAGTCTGTTCCATTTATCTCCCTCCAAATGTCCCTCTTTCCCTTCCTGATCTTAAGCACCTCCTGGACTCCTTGCCAGAGCCGGTGCTCCTTTTGGGTGATTTCAACTGTCGACATTCCCTCTGGGGTGATGTTCTGACAAACACCCGAGGCCGTCTTCTCGAACCGTTCGTCCTCGCTTCATCTCTATCTCTTCTGAATTCTGGTGAGCCCACTCATGTGGACTCTCGAACTCGCACCCTTCCTGTCTTGATCTTTCTCTTTGCTCGTCGTCTCTCTACTTAGATTTCGCGTGGCAGGTTCTTGATGACCTCCACAACAGTGATCATTTCCCCATCCTCGTTTCCTTTTTCTCTTTCCACCCTCCCCTTTCCTTCCCTAGGTGGCAGTTTGCCAAGGCTGACTGGTGCCTATTCACCCTCCGTGCTACTCTCTCTGACCTCTCCTCTCTGCCTCTTCCTCGCGCCCTCCTCCTTTTCTATGACACTGTCTTCAACGCTGCCCGGCTCTATCCCTCGCTCTTCCTCCCGGGGCACACGGAAGTGTGTTCCCTGGTGGAATGCGGACTGTGCTCGGGCTGTCCGCTGTAAGCGTGCGGCCTGGAAAAACACCGCCGCCGGCAGACGGCTGATTCTTTTATTCTGTTTCGGAAGGCAAGTGCGGTGGCCTAGGACCATCCGTACTGCTAAACGTGAGAGTTGGAAATCTTATGTTTCCACCATTACGTCCGATACTCCTCTACCGCAGATCTGGAAGAAGATCCGCAAGATTGCGGGCAAGTTCGTTCCAGATGTCTCGCCGGTTCTCCACCTCCGTGGGACTCTTGTGGCGGATCCAGTGAAGGTCGCGGCTGAACTGGGTTCCCACTTTTTTCTTCTCTTAGCTCTGGTCTTTAAGGTCCATGGACTCGTCGTCCATGTCCTGAGGACTGCTTCGATGCCGTTGTCCTCCCTATTTGGAAACCAGGGTCTCTCGGTACGTCCCCTAAGGACTTCCGCCCTATTGCTCTCACGAGTTGTGTTTGCAAGCTGTTTGAGCGTATGGTAAATGTCCGTCTGATGTGGTTCTTGGAACACCATCACCACCTCTCTCCTTCTCAATTTGGTTTTCGCAAGTGCCGCAGCACGACTGATGTCCTGGTGAACTTGGAGGTCTATATTCGTACTGCTTTTGCTGCGAAGACCTCCGTTGTTGCTGTCCTTTTTGACCTGGAAAAGGCTTATGACACGACTTGGAGATACCATATTCTGTCCCAACTTCGTTCTTTTGGCCTTCGTGGTAATCTCCCTCTCTTCCTTCAAAGCTTTCTCTCTCGTCGTACCTTTCGAGTCAGGCTTGGTGCCACTCTCTCTGCCTCTTTTCGGCAGTGTGAAGGTGTGCCCCAAGGTAGTGTTCTGAGTACTACTCTTTTTCTGGTTGCCCTCAATGGTCTCCTTTCCTCCCTTCCTTCTGGCATCTTCTCCGCTCTTTATGTTGACGATCTTACTCTTTGCTGTCGAGGTGATGATTCGCCTCTCCTTCAACGGCGGCTTCAACTTGCGATTGATGCCGTGTCATCTTGGGCCACCAATCATGGCTTCAAGTTCTCTACTACTAAGACTTGTGCCATGACTTTTACTGGAAGCGGGTCGTTCTTCGTCCCTCTTTGTCACTTTATGGTCATCCCCTTGAGTACAAAGATTCCGCAAAGCTTTTGGGGTTATTCTTTGACACTCGTTTGTCTTGGTCGCCCCATGTCTCTTACCTCCGTGTGGAATGCTCTAAGGCCCTTACCTACTTAAGGTTTTGTCCCATACTTCTTGGGGAGCGGATAGGCGCACGCTCCTCTATTTGCATTCCTCTCTCGTACTGTCTAAGCTCGATTATGGTTGCCCTGCATACTCTTCTGCTTCTCCTTCTACTCTTCGCCGTCTTGATCCTTTGCACCATACTGGGTTGCGCCTCAGCTCTGGTGCTTTTCGTTCCACTCCTACCCTCAGTTTGTACGCTGACACTGGCTTTCTGTCTCTCCAGGATCGCCGTGATCGCTACAGTCTTCGCTATCTAGCGCGATCCTTACAGCATCCTCACTCTCGCCTCTATCGTGCTTTGACTTTTACCCTCCTGTAGTTCCTGTTCCTCTTCACCACCTTCCTCTTTCTGTCCGTTTGTCTCGCTTACAAGATTCTCATTCGGTTT
>WNGS01164297.1:0-23329 GCA_020271785.1 Procambarus virginalis
ATAATAATCACAAGAAATGAATTATAGTCACAGTAAATTCTTCAGTAAATTCTGGTGCTTGCACACACCACACGTAGATATATGTAAACGGATACTGTGAGTACTCTGGGTAGCCTCACCACACACTGTGCTCTCTGTGACATAGATTCAGGTGAGTCTTGCTCACTACATGAAAAATACTCTGACAAATATATATAGCTAACTAAAGGGGAAATGGGAGGGTAACTGTAAACACCTACTTCACCTATCCTATGATGAGAGTTGGGTTGTAGCTCCTGGTCCAGGCTCTCGCCTCGTACACCCTCCAGAAACACAAGCCAACGTCCTAGGATGATCGCGTCTCGCCGCTTCGGTACACTGCAGGTCCGTGCTCCTCCTCCAGTACTTTGCAGGGTTGGAGTCGGTCTCCCGGCCGTCAACTTTCCTCCCAACTATGGCAGCCAGCCTACGTCTCGGCGGTCGTCGTACGTTTCCCAATTAGTTCCTTGTCACTGAACTCCCAGTGGAACTGCCTCTCACCACTACAATGTCACTGTGAAGTTATCAGACGTCCCAGACGATACTGCTTAAGCTCCACACGCACAGCACACGACTCCAGAGCACTTGAAGCTCACTACACTGTCGATTCCCTCGTCGTCTAGGTATGTCACTAGGTATTTAGGAAGACTTCTCGACGTGCTTGCATACAACTGGTGACTCGTAGGGTTCCACGGGTTGGTCGTCTTACTGTCAAACTTGATAGGATCGTCGATCACACGTCCAACCTAGTTGACAAGGCGGTCAACTAGGTTCGCTCACGGTGGAATGGCCCAGCCACTAAACTGTCTCCTATTCTGGTGAACTGTCAAGGACGTCACACACGTCAATGCCCGGTCCACTTCTTGCAACGCACCTGTCCCAGAGCACTTGCTGCTCAATATTCCGTCAATTCCTTATCTGATCCACACCTGGGTTGAAGGAAGACCTTACAGAGTTGCTGACAACAGGAGACGCTTATATCCACCGGAGCTTGGGTAATCCGTCACTCTGACAGGATGACCGGTCGCATGTCCTGCCTCTCGGACGCGTCGTGTGATACTGATGGCGCCAAGGCGCCGCCACGGCTGGACCCCCCTGCCTATGTGACGTCACATTTTTCAAAGTAGGTTTTCATTGGCTCCCAGTGCCACGTCGCTGACGGTGACGACACTGGCGTCACACAGTTTTGGCGGGAGACCAGAGTAGCCAACGCCATATTGGCTTCCTAAAGGGCCTATCCCACAGGCCAAAATACTATACTTTCACGAATTTCTCGGCTCTGCGAGAACACTATTCTCTCCCACATATGTTAAACTGAGGCCCGAAACGTGGAGAACGCTCGGGAACAGTGGACATGATTCTTACAGCAGGCGTGGGAGAATTAGAAAGGGGGGACACCGTCACAGTATGTATGTATGTATGTATGTATGTATGTATGTATGTATGTATGTATGTATGTATGTATGTATGTATGTATGTATGTATGTATGTATGTATGTATGTATGTATGTATGTATGTATGTATGTATGTATGTATGTATGTATGTATGTATGTATGTATGTATGTATGTATGTATGTATGTATGTATGTATGTATGTATGTATGTATGTATGTATGTATGTATGTATGTATGTATGTATGTATGTATGTATGTATGTATGTATGTATGTATGTATGTATGTATGTATGTATGTATGTATGTATGTATGTATGTATGTATGTATGTATGTATGTGCAACTGTTGGTTTGGAAACAGGTTAGTTAAATTGTGGTTCAAGATAAGGATTTTTGTGTATTTTTCGAGATCCAGGAATGTTTACCCTATGAAAAAATGTTAATAGTCCCCAGTTGAGTTGCCAGAAGCAGGAATTATGGTACGATATTTGGGTAACTATTTTGGTTGAACTTAGCACTGCATAATTAATGTTTTACAGTTGTAGGTGTATTTTTGTGTAATCTTCGAGGTTTGAGAATGAGAATATATCTGTTCCTAGACCAATCTTTCCGAGTTGCCAGGTGTGTTATTACTGCCTGTGGAATATTGTATGTCATTTTGCAACATTGTCACATAATTGCTCTTGTTGCATAGAAACTATCAACACTCAAAATGGGTGTAGAACTTCTTATGGTGTAATCTCCCTATATATTTTACCTTGAAATTGCTGAGATTTCCTTATAATTATTGTGCTCCACCTTGTATTTTATTAACTAGAATAAAAACTAATAATAATAATATAAAGTATAATATGTATAAAATGCATATTCTTAAACCCATGACGAGGATCGATTTGGATAGTGGATACTCTTACCATTAGAAGAATATTATTATTGAATATAAAACCTCTGGATGTTTCAATGTGATGAATAATGGTTCCAAAGTCTCCTTAGGTGTGTGTGTGTGTGTGTGTACTGTTTCGGTGCCCTCTCCTATTTCTTCCGTTTTCCTGCTTTAAGAGTCATATCAGCTTTCTCTACTGATTCTCTGAGATACAGGGAGTCTGTTGGTATATTCGGCGACCAGATCATCGCCAGATAAGTGAGAAATTTACATCATAAGTTTGTAGGTAAGGGGAAAGAGGCGCCCAGATACAAATGAAGTAGTACCCCCTACCTGCAGATCCGCCATTTTGTAGAAAAAGCTAGCCGAGTGCGGATTGGGTGGCTTAGGTCACGGGCGACCAATCAGAGCCCGTCGTGACGTCACCGAGTGCCCCAGGCGGCGCCAATGTCAGAGCTGGTCTGACTACGAAGGGGAGAGGACGTTTCTCGGCCAGCTCTCAAGGATTTGAGGCTCTACAAGCCTTATTCAGTGGATTAGAGCTAACCATCGCAGCCCACCATCGTTATTGGAGACCCTGAGCTTCTGGGAAGCAAGAAGCGTTGAGCAGAGGAGTGCCAAACTTGGAAAAACGGACGGCAACGACGCTGGACTGCACCGCTTGATGCTGAGGGTCTGGAAGGTGTGGCGGGCAGGCTTAGCTGTGACCGGGTCACGTTTACTGAGGGTTTTTGAGGGACGACACCGTTCCTAGGACAAGGAGCAACGCCTTGCGGAAGGGACGAGTGAGTACATATAGTGATTAGCTCAGTGCCCTCTGGTGAACCAGGATTGGAATATCTGAAACTCTGTGAATGGTTCGGCGATGATGCGAAGGCTTCACGACACCTGAGGACGTGTGGAACGTTCCTGGATCGTCAAGAACCTATTCAGGAAGCGTGGGAACCTCACACCATCGAGGGACAGGCGTCGTGAGCCAGGAATGTGAAGGTAGATCAATTTCCCTCCCATTACCCCTTGTTTGATTATTCTAGATAGGCCATTATGTTCATATATGTGTGTTATAGCATAATGTTGATACACCATTAGTAGGATAGGCTCCAGGACAGCTTGTGTCCAGGACTGTTGAAGAGAACAGTGTGTTTGGACGACGGGGCCGTTGAAGAGGAGGTAGCCGACGTCGATGAAGAGGCCCCTCTGTGAGGGAGTGTGTGGCCCCTTTTTAATCTGCCCAGTTGGAGGAGTTGGTGGAGGTCGTGAAAGAAGAGTTGCTGACGATTTCCAGACTTATTATTCTCATTTTTCCATTCCTGTATTGCTTGTAAATGTATGTGTGATCATGTAGTTTATGTCAGTAAATTCACATATGTTATCATTGTGTTTAAGTGTGCTCCATAATAATCTCTATGAGCATACACGAGGGTTATCATAGTACCACCTAGTGAACACCACGTTTTCTACAGAAGGTCTTATTGCCTGGAGAGTGGTAAAGCAGCACAGACTTATATAAAAGTGTACCCTAGGACATCCGACCAGTATCACGGCCGAAAGAGTAGCGACACTGTGGCAACAAGCAGTATAGAATACACCCACTGAACTGCATTGCTGGGGTGCAGGTATCTCAACCCAGCTGGCGACCTTGTTAAAAGAAGATAGGGAAGGCAGGCGGGAAAGGAATTCAAGCAACCTTTTTGTCTGGCAGGCAAGACTCAGGGGAAGTTATTGTTAAAAGGTAAGCCTGAGTCTTCCTTCACTTCTCCACGGGTATAGTCCGGAACTGCTAACAGCAGTTTCTCCGTGGTTGACTGAAGGGCTCCCAGGGTGAATCAGTGGCACCCCCACAGTGGTGGGAGCAAAGACCTGCGGTGGTGGGCATTGCTGGTCCTCTCCTGTGGGACCAATGAGACTCCGGTGAATCCTGGGAGTCAGAGGGGCTGAGTATTCTGACTTCTGAGGCCCTAGCAGCCGATTGCTAGCAGAGCCCCAGCCCACCCCCCGTGACAAGAACTGACAACCTTGCCAGGATGCGTTAATCAAGACAGTGTTGCCAGGGTACTAATACAGTGTTGCCAGTGAATTCAGTGATACCGTTACCCAACCAGCTAAGGGACTGAAACGGTGAAATTAGTACCTACTAACTTGTCTGTGCTGTCGTGTATGCTCGATAACATAGAGATGGAGGAGGATAAAGTAAAGCTATTTATGGAGACGAGGGATGAGAAAATTTTGGAGGAGTGTACCAAAGCCCAGCTCCAACAAGTGGCAACACTTGGGGATCCGATTGAGGACGACTAAGGTGGCAGAGCGTAGGCTAGAAATAATGGCACAACTCACAGCTCGAGAAGTGACAACGGGAAGAGCAGTCCCAAGAAGGGCCGTCCCAAGGTGAACCGTCCCAACTAGAGCCATCCCAAGCGCCTACCAGTGTGGGGAGGACTCACAGTGAACGTGGGAGCAGTGGAGGGTCGTGCTGTAGTAAGAGGAGCCTGCAACTGGAAGCCCAGCTGCGACGAGAGGAGAGAGAAGCGCAAATGCAGTGAGAGGAGCGCGAGCATGAAGCTCGGCTGCAGCGAGAGGAACGTAAAGCTCGGCTACAGCAAGAGGAACGTGAAGCTCGGCTGCAGCGAGAGGAACGTGAAGCTCGGCTGCAGCGAGAGGAGCGTGAAGCTCAGCTGCGGCGAGAAGAAGGAGAGGGACAACTGCGACTAGAGGAGATAACGGCAAAGAAAGAAGTCGAATTGCGTCGCGTTGAGCGTGGGCTGCCCTCACTACCTGCACGGCAGGATGACCTCAAGATAAGGGAACGTGACTTACCTACGTTCGAACCTCAAGAAGCTGAGGCGTTCTTCGAACACTTCAAATGGATAGCGACTCTGAAGGAGTGGCCGGAAGATGATTGGGCTGCTCTGGTCCAGGGCAGGTTGACTGGTGAGGCCCGGGAAGCCTACAACATGCTGGACCTAGAGGAGTGTGCTAGTTACGATGCAGTTAAGAGTGCAGTGCTACACTCATTCCGGCTGACTCCGGAGATGTATTGGAAGCGGTTCAGAGAGTGTACAAGAGCGTTGGGAAAGTCTTACGCCGAGACCGCCAGGGATATGGAACGGAAATTCCTACGATGGTTGCAGGCGGAGGAGGTGGAGTCAGAGGATGAGACCAAACGACTGATAGTGATGGAGATGTTTATGTCAGTGCTCCATCCTGAGTTGTGCGTAATGGTGAGAGAAGCAGGTATTCAGGACCTTAAAGCTGCAGCAGACCGAGCCGACATGCTGGAGGAGGCACTACATCTCAGGAGGGAGGGGCCGCCCAGACACTCGCCTTACCCCAGGTTGGGAGGGAACTTTAGGAGTTCAGGAGGAGCGAGGACGGGCGGGGACTCTCCCAAGAGTAGTGTACCCAATGAAGTAATCCGGTTCAAGAGCTCCAGGGACGTGGGGAGGAAACCCCAAGTTGTGAGCAGTGGACCTAGCTCGGGAGCAAGTGCTGCTACCCGGGAACCGGCGACGGGGAGTCCAAGGAGGACCCAGGGAACCTCTACCGTTGGTGCTACCAGGATGACTGCTTGAGGGTCGCCCAGGAGAGGCGGTCGGTGTTTCAACTGTGGGGGACGAGGACATTTTGCACGGGAATGCGGTCGCCCCAGGCACGGTGGAAACGTAGCTTTCACAAGAGTAGGAAGCGAAGGAGACAACGACACCTTAGGTGATATGCCGGTGATGAGGGAGAAGAGGATTCACCCCTTTGTGTGTGAGGGGACGGTGAAGATAAGAGGAGCTGATCCTGTACCAGCGAGGATGCTGAGGGACACGGGATCCGACTTCACCCTTGTCTTGAGTTTACTTGGTCTGTATTTATGGTACAAAAGTTGATTAGTGTAAATATAAAACCCTGGGATGGCATCGATCCTAATCTGAGCTTGACAACACAATGGAGTTAAAGATATGTCAGATTGTTGTACTTTACGGAACTCCAACCGGTTGAGCTTCGGTGCGAGGCCTGGCACGTCTTGAGGGACAGCTATTGCTACTTGTGGTAGATGAGCGGCTTGAAGACGGCTAGTCACTAGAGCAGGCTGGGAGATGATTCTCCTTTCTCGGTTACCTCTTCCTCTGCTGCATAAGTCAAGGCAGGATAATTCTTCCATCTTCTTTCGTGAGAGTAGATAACATAGAGGACACGGCAAACCTCCAATCAGATGTAAATCAGGTCTTTCTATGGGCTACAGAAATTAATATGGTGTTTAACGAAGATAAGTTCCAGCTCATGCGCTATGGAAAAAATGAAAATATAAAAACGGAAACCACGTACAAAACAGTCAAATCATAACATAGAACGAAAAGGCAATGTAAAGGGTTTGGATGTACTCATTTCGGAAGACCTTACCTTCAAAGAACACAATAAAGTAACCGTCACAACTCCAAGAAAAATGACAGTTGGATAACAAGAACCATTCACACTAGAGATGCTATACCGATGATGATACTTTTCAAGACGCTAGAGCTCTCTAGAGTGGAGTAGAGGTAGAAAATATTAGACTCTAGAGGTAGAAAATATTAATCTACTTATTATTTTAATATACAAACCGTCAGATGCAAAAGCTGAGGAATTCACTGAACAGATCCACAAAATAGAAAATATCCTTGATAACCTAGCAAATCCAGTACCAGATATTATCTTCCTTGGAGACTTCAATCTACCCTGTTTAAAATGGAGAATAGTACAGTGGCCTCCTTACCGGAGCCTCAGATATTAACACCAAGTAAGGCATCCGGCACTTCCACTACCACGATAACATCATTTATATTTGCCAACATTCAAGGTATAAAAACAAGCAAATCCAACAAAGTTCACTTTATAGATGGTCTCCTTCATGAGGCAAATGCAGTGTTTGCAGCCCTAACAGAAACCCACACAAAGGACTATCATGATGGTGAAATATGGATCTCAGAGTACAATCCTTTCAGATGTGATAGGAAACACCGGCTTCAGGGTGGGGTCAGCCTATACATCAAAGACACACTCATCTGTACTGAGCTGCTAAACACCTCAAATGATATGGTAGAAGTGCTGATAATCAAAATAGAGATCCTAAATGTAGTTATTGTCCTTGTATATAAGTCACCGGAGGCAAACCCTCAGCAGTTTAAAGACCAACTAATGAAAATAGAACACTGCTTGGAAAACCTCATAAATCCAGCTCCGAACATCATTCTGCTTGGGGACTTCAACCTACGGCACCTGAAATGGAATCACCTGGCTAATACAGTAATATCAGAAAGAATACCAGGAAGTAGCCTTAATGAACAGGCACATGCAAATGACCTGCTACGGATGTGCAACAGGTTTGCCTTAAACCAGCAAATAGTAGAACCAACTAGGAAGGAGAACAAGCTGGACCTCATTTTCACTAGTAATGATGAATTGATCAGGAACAAAAATGATTACAAATACCTGTTACTCAGATCACAACTTAATTGAAGTTATGACAACCATGGGGATTAGACCTTCAAAACCAGTCCAGATTCCCGGTGGAGGAGATTTCAGCAAATTCAACTTCAATAATAAACAGATAACCTGGGAGCAAATAAACTAGGACTTCACAGAAATAAACTGGGAAGAACAGCTAGAAAATGCGAATCTGAACCAGTGCCTGGAAAAAATAAGCTCGGTAGCACTAGAAATATGTACAAACCGCATCCCCTGAAGAAAAAAGAGGAAGAGATGCAGATTGGAACGAGAACGTCGTTCCCTATATAGGCGAAGAAAACGAATCGCGGAACAACTTGAGAGTCGCACCCTATCTCAGGAACAGCGAAGAAGGTTAGGTAGCGAAATAGGAAAAATTGAACTCAAGCTACAAGAATCATACAAAACCCAGGAGAGGCAAAGAGAGCAAAAGGCCATCAGTGAAATAGAGAGAAACCCGAAATATTTTTTCTCCTATGCAAAATCAAGATCAAAAACCACATCTAGTATCGGGCCCCTGTGAAAGGAAGACGGAACTTTCACCGATGACATCAAAGAAATGAGCGAGCTACTGAGGAAGCAGTACGGCTCTGTTTTCAGCGGGCCATTAAACGCACTAAAGATTGATAACCCAAATGAATTTTTCATGGATATGATACCAACCTCAAATCATATATCAGAAGTCACCCTATCACCACTGGATTTTGAAGAAGCCATAAACAGTATGCCTATGCACTCTGCACCAGGTCTGGACTCTTGGAACTGCATATTCTTCAAGAACTGTAAAAAACCACTATCGCAGGCCCTCCACATTCTGTGGAGACAAAGCCTAGATACTGGCGTTATTCCTGATATACTAAAAAGAGCAGAGATAGCACCACTTCATAAAGGAGGAAATAAGGCAGAGGCAAAAAATTACAGACCGATAGCGTTAACATCGCACATCATTAAAATTTTTGAGAGAGTGCTAAGAAGTAAGCTCACAAAATACATGAAAGCACAGCATCTCCATAACCCCCGACAACATGGTTTCAGAACAGGGCGCTCTTGCCTGTCGCAGTTGCTGGACCACTATGATATGGCATTAGATGCTATGGAAGACAAACAAAACGTTGATGTAATTTACACAGATTTCGCAAAAGCTTCTGATAAATGTGACCACGGTGTTATTGCACATAAAATGCGCTCAAAAGGAATTACCGGAAAAATAGGCAGATGGATTTACAATTTTCTGACCAACAGAACCCAATGTGTAATAGTCAACAAAATAAAATCCAGCCCATCAACCGTTAAGAGCTCAGTCCCTCAGGGTACTGTGCTTGCTCCAGAACTTTTTCTCATCCTCATATCGGACATAGACAAGAACACAACCTATAGCACTGTATCATCCTTTGCAGATGACACCAGGATCTTCATGAGAGTAGGCAACATAGAGAACACGGCAAACCTAAAGTCAGATGTAGATCAGGTCTTTATATGGGCTACAGAAAATAATATGGTGTTTAACGAAGATAAGTTCCAGCTCATGCGCTATGGAAAAAATGAAAATATAAAAACGGAAACCACGTACAAAACTCAGACAAATCATAACATAGCACGAAAAGGCAATGTAAAGGATTTGGGTGTACTCATGTCGGAAGACCTTACCTTTAAAGAACACAATAAAGTGGCCGTCACAACTGCACGAAAAATGACAGGTTAGATAACTAGAACTTTTCACACTAGAGATGCTATACCGATGATGATACTTTTCAAAACGCTTGTGCTCTCTAGAGTGGAGTACTGCTGCACAATGACAGCCCCTTTCAAAGCTGGAGAAATTGCTGACCTGGAGAGCGTGCAGAGATCCTTTACTGCTAGAATCCAATAGGTAAAACATCTAAACTATTGAGACCGACTAAAGAGCCTAAATCTGTACTCCCTTGAGCGCAGGCGGGAGAGATACATAATAATTTACACATGGAAAATATTAGAGGGGCTGGTCCCAAACCTGCACACAGAAATAACATCACATGAGACCAGAAGACATGGCAGGATGTGCAGAATACCCCCGTTGAAAAACAGAGGTGCAACTGGTACTCTGAGAGAGAACTCTATCAACATCAGGGGCCCGAGACTGTTCAACACGCTCCCGCTACACATAAGGGGCATAACTGGCAAACCCCTCACAGTGTTCAAGAGAGAACTGGATAAGCACTTCCAAAGGATACCTGATCAACCAGGCTGTGACTCATACGTCAGGCTGCGAGCAGCCTCGTCCAACAGCCTGGTTGATCAGTCCAGCAACCAGGAGGCCTGGTCGATGACCGGGCCGCGGGGACGCTAAGCCCCGGAAGCACCTCAAGGTAACCTCAAGGTAACCTCAAGGTAGTAAACAATAACATTATAGCAGGAAATCAACCTGGAAATAACCAACCACAGGTCAGAGAACTACTGAGATTCTGTGACAAATTCTCGCTCAGTCAGCAGATTACAGAACCAACTAGGAACGAAAACACGCTGGACCTGATATTCACGAACAATGATGAGCTAATCAGAGACATTACTGTCTCAGACACTACGTACTCGGACCACAAGCTCGTTGAAGTGCAAACTAACATTAATATCGGTAGTAGGCCTAAGAGAAACAACAAGCGAGAAGGGTTATTCAATAAATTCAATTTTAGCAATAAAAGGATAGACTGGGAGAAAATAAACAGGGACCTTACAAACATTCAATGGGAAAATGTTCTAAGAAATAAAAATCTTACACAAGGAATAGAAAATCTGACGTCTGAAGCACATGAAGTCTGTCTGAAACATGTTCCTTTGAGGAAAGCCAGAAAGAGGTCAAATGTAGGAAGAGAACACAGACGACATTACAAAAGAAGGAAGAAATTAACGGAAATGCTTAAGCAGACACGAGTCTCTGTACAAAGAAGAAATAATTTAAACAGGGAGATTGAAGAAATCGAACAGAGACTGAAGCCTTCCTATCAGACTGAAGAAAGACAACTAGAACAGAAAGCAATTCAAGAAATAAAGAAACACCCAAAACATTTCTTCACATATGCTAAATCAAAAGCAAAAACCACTGCCAGTATTGGACCTATTCGTATTAGTGAAGGTTCATACACTGAGGATGACAAAGAAATTAGTGAAATCCTAAAAAAGCAGTATGAGAACATGTTTAGCACTCCGATACACAGCATGAAAGTGGAAGATTCGGACAATTTTTTTATGAGTGATATCCAAACACCTGTAAATATAACTGATATCAACACGAGCATAGCAAATTTTGAAGATAAATTTACAATATGCCCATGCACTCAGCCCCGGGTCCAGACTCATGGAATACAATATTTATAAAGAAATGCAAAGTGCCAGTAGCACAGGCACTCAGTATAGTGTGGAGGAAGAGCTTGGACACGGGGGAGATACCAGATGCGCTTAAAGCAGCAGACATGGCCCTTCTACAAAGGGGGAGGTAGCAAAGCATTGGTAAAGAATTATAGACCAGTTGAACTAACGTCCTACATAATAAAAGTATTTGAGAGAGTGATCAGGAGTCAGGTCACTAGATTCAAGGAAACCAATGACCTCCACAATCCAAGCTAACATGCATTTAGTGTAGGAAGATCATGCCTATCACAGCTACTTGAGGATTATGACAAAATCACTGAGGCATTAGAATAAAAACAGAATGCAGATGTTGTATAAACAGACTTTGTAAAGGCATTCGACAAATGTGACGATTGCACACAAAATGAGGTCGATGGATATAACTGGTAAAGTAGGACGCTGGATACTGAATTTCCTGTCGACCAGAACAAAAAGAGTAACAGTCAATCAAGTAAAATCGAGTCCGAGCACAGTTAAAATCTCTGTACCTCAAGGTACAGTCCTTGCACCACTGCTGTTCCTTATTCTCATATCAGATATAGACAAAAATACAAGTCACAGCTTCGTGTCATCCTTTGCAGGTGATACAAAAATCAGCATGAAAATTACCTCTGCTGAAGACATTGAACAACAACAAACAGACATTAACAAAGTTTTCGATTGGGCAGCAGAAAATAACATGATATTTAACGGTGATAAATTCCAGGTACTCAGATACGGCAAAAATGAGGATCTGAAACATAATACAGGGTACAAAACACAATCGAATCTGCCCATAGTAGGAAAACAGCATGTCAAGGATTTGGGAATAATGATGTCCGACGACGTAACGTTTAGGGAGCATATCCAAGCAAGTATTGCGTCAGCCAGATAAATGATAGGATGGATTACGAGAACCTTCAAGTCCAGAGATCCCATCACGATGGTTGTACTCTTCAAATCACTTGTGTTGTCCCGTCTTGAGTACTGATCAGTACTCACTTTCCCCTTCAGAGCTGGAGATATTGCTGAAACAGAGGGAATACAGAGAACATATACGGCACGCATAGACGAGATAAAGCACCTAAATCATTGGGATCGTCTCAAAGCTCTCCAAATGTACTTACTAGAAAGGAGACGAGAGAGATACCAAATAATATACATATGGAAAATACTGGAGGGACAGGTCCCAAATCTGCACAGTAAAATGACAACGTACTGGAGTGAACGATATGGAAGAAAATGCAGAATAGAACCAGTGAAGAGCAGGGGTGCCATGGGCACAATCAGAGAACACTGTATAAACATCAGAGGTTCGCGGTTGTTCAACGTCCTACCAGCGAGCATCAGAAATATTGCCGGAACAACCGTGGACATCTTCAAGAGAAAACTATATTGTTTTCTTCAAGGAGTGCAGGGCCAACTGGGCTGTGATGGGTATGTGGGCCTGCGGGTCGCTCCAAGCAACAGCCTGGTGGACCAAACTCACAAGTCAAGCCTGGCCTCGGGCCGGGCTTGGGGATTAAAAGAACTCCCAGAACCCCTTCAAGCAGGTATCAAGGAGTACTGCTGCACAATCTCATAGCTGGAGAAATTGTTGACCTGGAGAGCGTGCAGAGAACCTTTACTGCTAGAATTCACTCAGTAAAACATCTAAACTACTGGGACTGACTAAGGAGCCTAAATCTGTATGCTCTTGAGCACAGGCGGGAGAGATACATAACAGTTTGTACGTGTGTACGTGGAAAATATTAGAGCGGCTGGTCACAAACCTGCATACAGAAATAACTTCACATGAGACCAGGAGGCATGGCAGGATGTGCAGAATACCCCCGTTGAAAAGCAGAGGTGCAACAGGTACTCTGAGGGAAAACTCTATCAACATCAGAGGCCTGAGGCTGTTCAACACGCTTCCAAATACACATAAGGGGCATAACTGGCCGACCCCTCACAGTGTTCAAGAGAGAACTGGATAAGCACCTCCAAAGGATACTTGATCAACCAGGCTGTGATTCATACGTCAGGCTGCGAGCAGCCGCATCAAACATCCTAGTTGACCAGTCCAGCAACAAGGAGGCCTGGTCGACGACCGGACCACGGGGACGCTAAGCCCAGGAAAAACTCCAAGGTAACAAGGTAAGGTATGGCTAAATCACATACCAAGGGTTTGTCACCGATCATCAAATTGGTGGAATCTTGCTAGTTGGCCAATTCGGTGCCCAGGAGAAGTTGAATTCCTGGCATAGTGAAAGGTTTTTGCCGAATTGCGACTTGGACCTTTCCACAAATGAATAGACATTCCAGGTGGACTGTGGCGAGTGGGTATGGTGTAGTTGTAGCGAGTTCAGTGATCAGGACGGTTTCTCCAGTGAAGGTGACTTGAGGTGCAGCGACTTTTAGTAGAATACTCTGCAGCGAAGCTGTGTTCCAAAAGATGCGTATTAGGGGTCTTTCCCTCGGACTCTCTACTGTTGGCAGAGACAGTTCCTGGATACACATGTCTGTCAGATAAAGTAAGATCAGTTTCGGGATCATTTACACGTAACACAGGCTTAGGAAGTTGAGGCTTAGGCATAGGTGAAGCAGTGCTAGTAGTTCTGCAATTAGGATTAGGACATTTATCAATAAGGTGTCCATAAGTTTTACAGTACCTGCAGTAAAGTGCATTGTTTATGTCTTTATGACTTACTTTAGATGGAGCACGACTGGACCAAGATGGTATACTGGAATAAGAATTAAGAGATGTATGGATTAGGCTGTAAGTATCAGATAACTGGGTACATTTACCGAGGTTCGTCTCTCCTTTATTTGCAAGAAAGATGTGTATGAGGTTAAGTATACGTCGCAAAAATTCTTCTATCAATATAAAATTAATCAATTTATTAAAGGTGGTGATATGAGCGGATTCTAGTCATTTTTTAAAATACATGGTTTTAGCCTGTACATACTCAAAATAGGTTTGGGATTGAGTCTTGACAGTGTTGGGATCTATCTTCCTTTTGTGGAGAAGCACCCAACACATTTACCATTTGGCAAGCTAGTATTAAATTCCAGTTTTCTAAATGAGGTCTTACTTCATTATGGCTTGGTCAGGCGTCTTTCTCCCCAGCCTGGCCCCATTGTCAGGTGCGAGAAACTTTACTAGGCTGGACCCTGACTAGGGTAACAAAATAAAATCATAGAAAAGAATGTTCCACAATGACTATTAATCATCTATATTATCCACAAACTTATGTACACTGTGTGTACGTGTTGGCAAATCTGGCTCTAGATTAATCATAATAATATTATATAAATTCTAATATGCTCGAAGGACCAGAATTCTAATCTAAATGAGAGAACCAGTGGCTTATGGATCTCTATGATTAAATGCAATTAAATTCTAAAGATTCTATTACTGTAAAGTAAATGAACTGTAGATTCTATAAATTATAGAGCCGCTTCCCATCACAGACTTTGGGGGTTATTCTATACGGTTAGCTCACATAATGCATGCAATGTATAATAAATTTCATGAATGATGAGAATAATAAATGCTGGTATATAGATTATAAATCTTATCATAAAAATCATTAAATTAGTCAAGGAAATGTTCTATGAAACTACAAGAACGAAATAACAGCTTAGCTGTATGAAGAAATAGTAGCAAGCGTCTGGCAATATTAGTCACCGAAACATGTTGTACCAGGATATCCTGGGAACACGTGATCGAGACAGAGGCTTATCTTCCTTCTTGCCAATAATACACAAGCTGAAACACAAGCAGCATGTAAATACTATCTAGAGATATATATTAACACACATATTCCTAAATTGAATGTGGTATTGCCCTGAAATAAACTTACTGGTTATTTTTGGTGGGCATACAGCATGACGACAAAATGTCCTACCTAATATTTTGAATGTGATCACAAACAAAAAGGTGGAATTGACTTATAATTTTGCCGATACTGGTGTCTATGAAATGATGAAGCTGTTCCGGGGTTCTAGAGTCCGTATCATCACGGAGGGCGCGTTGATGAGGCGGTAATTCAACAGACTTCCAGACACTATCTCTCAGAACAATGGCTGCTCCTCTCCGAGAGTCCCTTCCTCTCCACATGCTTGTGCATGCGCGGTTGCATGGAGTGTGGGAACGGAGTAACAATCTCCTACCATTTGCTCAACTATCCGAGATAATAGAGACAAAAGTTATCATAAAGGAGATAACATCAATAATATTCTTGTTATGTAACAATTAATATGAAACTAAGTTCACATAGACTAAAAAGCTAAAGGGAAAATTTATTCCTCCATGAATGCCCTGTGATAACAGTTCATAACTGTATAAAGTGATCTCAGCAAATAATGTTATATTTCTTAATCAATGGTGAATATATTATCAACTAATAATTCTTGTTAAAGAACGCTGAAATAAAGGAGAATTTAACACAATTCTCGTGAATGTAAATGTTTTTCCCCTCAATCATGTGAGCTGATGCAACACGGCCATAAATACTGGGAAACTTTTGGCATATTACTATGCCGTATGATAAGAATTAATGTTATTACACTACTGGTTAGAAGTATTAGTAAAATATAATGATTAGTAGAAGAATTGCTTCTTAAAGTACTAAATGTTAGTAATTAAGTATTAGATAATTATGACGTCTAGTACAGGAAATACGTCCTATTGTACTAGGGGTTAGTAATTAAGTGTTGGAAATTTTCAACAGTACGAATATATATACATGTTATATCACAGAATAATAACCCAATAGCCGTCACCAGGCAGTCGTAAACAAAACAATCGTTTCGTCAGACTATTTCCACGATTCGTTAGATCAGAGCATTCACATAACTCCTTCTCTTGTCTCCCTCAATGTCGTTTCCCTACTCTTCTCACTTCAGTATCACGAGATATTCCTTATCTCCTAAATCACTATGTCATGTCACTGCGTGGAGTAATGCTTAATATCGAATACTTCGGCGACTGCCAGCCTAGACTTAATGTCGTCGTTGCGGGAGAGTGTTGAGTACTGCCTATGCTCCAGTTTTTACGTGCATTCATTGCCTCGTCCAGCGATTCTAAGTGGCCATTAGAATTCCCGTCGCCAGACGAGCTGTGCTAGTCACAAACAACCCTCACGATTGTTTGTCTTTGTTCCTCCTACAATGGTTTAATACATATTTTTAATTTGATATATTGAACTTTGGTATGTCACTTTTAACTCCTACCTCGGTGAGACGAAATAATATGACGAACACCTTTATGTAATAATAATCCCTGAAACGTCGTCGATAACTTTCAGTTATTATGAGATATGCATTAGGAGATAGGTGAGTCAGTCACTAGTGACTGACTTAGTAGTCAGTCAGTCGTGACTGATTACTATATATGAGATATAATAGCCAGTCACCGAAACTGACTAGTTCGTAGTCAGTCTCGGTGGCAAGAGTACTGAGGGTCAAGGCAGCTCTTCCTGCAAAGTGAGCTCTGAGAAGTACTGACCATTGTTTCCTAGGCCAGAGTAGCTGAGTGGCCAAGGCTTCAAAAAACACAAAAAATAATGCCACCTTTATAAAAGGTGCTATCATTTTGATACACTGAGTGTGGTTAAAACGTACTGGTAAGTTGGCTTCTGCTTCCTGGTGCTGAGAGTTGTGGGTACTTTCAAGGTCCAACTCCGGACTCCAGTATTCGAGTGTCGTGTCTGATTTCCCTTGTTTTAAGCATAGTATGGTGGCATCTTCATTTTCTTTTTGCTGTTTCTTGAGTTGAAACTCTTGAGCTAGGCTTTGTACTTGTTCTACTTATCATCGATGTTGCAAGTCAGCTTCTTGTTCTTGGCATTGCCATTACAGTTCAGCTGGTTGACGTTGTAGTTAAGCTTGTAACATACGATTACGTTACGTTGTTGGGTACATTAGATACATAGTGTTTAGTGGGTTTTCATATTTATTTAGTAGTCATGGGTTACAGAAGTCGGTTGTTGGCAGTGACATAGACGTTGAGACGAAACTTGGAGCAGAGCAGAGAGCTGAGTGATGCCGGAGGTGATCACCACTTTTTGTACGGTTGGTGATGGTCGAGTGGTTTAAGGCACCGTATACCCCAGATGCAAAGTGCTCCTGGGAGTCTGGGTAAAAGTCACTTCTGGGGTGTTGAAGTTTTCATTCGCATATATGCTTGGGACCTTTCAAGCTTGTTCGCATTTATACATATATATATATATATATATATATATATATATATATATATATATATATATATATATATATAATATATATATATATATATATATATATATATATATATATATTATTACTATGACCGAAAAAGTAAAATTAATAATTCTAACACGAATTTTCTCAATATTCTTATTTTTTTCACTGTTGATGGTAACTGAAAAATCAATTCTCCAAAGTTCAATTTTATTTCTAGTCTGACGCGACACTTGCGCGCATTTCGTAAAACTTATTACATTTTCAAAGACTTTAGTTTACACACACACAACTATAACTGAACAGAGTTTAAACAGCTTTGACTTTCTTTTTATACCTGCATTTGGGTGAGGTGACATGTTACAATGGTTTTGGATGAAGTGAAAACAAACTTTCAACACAACACAGAACACGAAACAATGGGTATAAGCTAAAGGGAAGAATAGAAGTAACTGCAGAGGCCTATTGGCCCATATTTCTTGATGCTTCTATATTGGAGCGGAGTCTTGAAGTGGGTAGAATATAATTGTGCGTTAATTGGCTGTTGATTGCTGGTGTTGACGTCTTAATGTGTAGTGCCTCGCAGATATCTAGCCGCCTGCTATCGCTGTATCTATTGATGATTTCCATGTTTTTTGTTAAGACTTGTCTGGTGATGGTTTGGTTGTGGGAAGAGATTATATGTTCCTTGATAGAGCCCTGTTGCTTATGCATCGTTAAACGCCTGGAAAGAGATGTTGTTGTCTTGCCTATATATTGAGTTCTTTGAGGCTTACAGTCCCCAAGTGGGCATTTGAAGGCATAGACGACATTGGTCTCTTTCAAAGCGTTCTGCTTTGTGTCTGGAGAGTTTCTCATGAGTAGGTTGGCAGTTTTCTTGGTTTTATAGTAAATCGTCAATTGTATCTTCTGATTTTTGTCTGTAGGGATAACGTTATTATTAACAATATCTTTCAGGACCCTTTCCTCCGTTTTATGAGCTGTGGAAAAGAAGTTCCTGTAAAATAGTCTAATAGGGCTGGTCCCAAACCTGCACACAGAAATAACATCACATGAGACCAGAGGCCATGGCAGGATGTGCAGAATACCCCCGATGAAAAACAGAGGTGCAACTGGTACTCTGAGAGAGAACTCTATCAACATCAGGGGCCCGAGACTGTTCAACACGCTCCCGCTACACATAAGGGGCATAACTGGCAAACCCCTCACAGTGTTCAAGAGAGAACTGGACAAGCACCTCCAAAGGATACCTGATCAACCAGGCTGTGACTCATACATCAGGCTGCGAGCAGCCGCGTCCAACAGCCTGGTTGATCAGTCCAGCAACCAAGAGGCCTGGTCGATGACCGGGCAGCGGGGACGCTAAGCCCCGGAAGCACCTCAAGGTAACCTCAAGGTAGGGGGTACAGGTGTTGTACTTGATCGAAACTGTGAACGCCAAGAAATCCGGACTCCACCTGCCAAAGATTATTGGGGAATATAAGCCTGGATATGCGTATGGAAATGTCAAGACACATAAGCCTGGAAACCCACTTCGGCCAATCATTAGCCAGATACCCACACCCACGTACAGACTGGCGAAGCGACTCAACGGCCTGCTGACTCCTTATGTCCCTTGCACCTTCAGCCTGAAGTCTCCAAAGGAGTTTGTTGACTTACTGAGGGGAACACAGGCCACAGGGATAAGAGCCTCGTTGGACGTAGAATCACTGTTTACCAACGTACCTGTGGATGAAACAATCGGGATGATAGCGGACAGAGTGTATCGTGATCCGGCCTGTACTCCTCTTGACATACCAGAAAATATTCTAAGGAAACTACTCCAAGCTTGTACTAAAGAGGTGCCCTTCTTGAGCCCTGATGGACACATGTATAAGCAAGTAGATAGGGTCGCCATGGGTTCTCCCCTAGGTGTCCTGTTTGCGAACTTCTACATGGGTACCATCGAACAAAAGGTTTTAGTCGATATGAACTTGAAACCGGCCATATACTGCAGGTATGTTGACGACATTTTTACACTGGTACCCGATGTCAGACATCTGCAAGTGCTGAAGGAAGCGTTTGAGCAGAATTCATGTTGCGTTTCACTTACGAGATGGAGAAGGATGGGAAACTACCCTTTCTAGATGTAACAGTCATGGAAAGGAGCGGAGGTTTCCACACTGCAGTCTACACTAAGGAAACAAACATAGGAATGTGCCTCAATGCCAACAGTGACTGCCAAGACAGGTACAGGAGGAGTGTTGTTAACGCTTATGTCGACCGTGCTCTCAGCCAGAGCTCAGGATGGAAGCAAGTCGATGAAGAACTCTGTAGGATAAGGCACAGTGAATCATATATTAACTGTGTAGCACTGAAGTCAACATAGGTCAATATATAGGGTCTACATTATATCAACATAGGGTCATTCTCGCAGGACCAGCACCCTAACCACCGCCTTCTGAAGCCCATATGCAATCCAGCTGGGATCGCCCCATTGCCGACCAAGAAGCTGCGACTTTGCTAGAAGCTGCGACAACACCACATGACACTGGTCGACCTAGAGCTGTAGCAGCTCCTTATGCAGATGATTTCCTATTAGCAATCCCAATGTCAACAACCGGCACCCGTCTCACACCACAGACACTCCGAATTGCCGTGGCTCTCCGCCTCGCTGCCCCAATCCACACCGAATACAGGTGTATTTGCGGCGAGGCAAAGGCTGACAGGTACGGACGGCATGGCCTTCTCTGCCAAAGGACAGGAGGATGGCATGCAAGATACGGTGAGGTCAATGACATTATTAAGAGAAGCCTTACCACAGCCGGTTGTCCAGCAGAGAGAGAGCCCCGTTACCTAATGTCCCGCAACTCTGATGAGCCTGCCGGTCGCCCAGACAGAATCACGGTGAACCCCTTGAAGAATGGTAGACAGTTGGTGTGGAACTACACTTGCGTTTCAACTTTAGCCAATACCAATGTTGACTTCAGTGCTACACAAGCAGGAGGAGCTGCCAATCACCGGGAAGCGACCAAGTCACGTAAATACAGAGACCTTGAGGACCACTACAATTTTGTCCCCATTGGCACAGAGACACTTGGTGCCTGGGGTAAAAGTGCTGCGAGCTTTTTGAATTAGTTGGGGTCTAAGCTAATCGAAACATCTAGAGACCCTAGAGCTGCCAGTTTTCTTTTTGGCGCCTTAGTGTGGCAATCCAGAGAGGAAATGCTCACTGCATCCATGGTTCCTGCCCACCATCTGAGGAGCTGGAGGAGCTATTCAACTTGTGACAAGCAGCCTTGTACCCTGCATGTAATCAATATTGTAACTTTTTTTGTGTAATGACATTTACATATATATATATATATATATATATATATATATATATATATATATATATATATATATATATATATATATATATATATATATATATATATATATATATATATATATATATATATATATATATATATATATATATATATATATATATATATATATATATATATATATATATATATATATATATATAATATGTCGTACCTAGTAGCAGAACGCACTTCTCAGCCTACTATGCAAGGCCCGATTTGCCTATAAGCCAAGTTTTCATGAATTAATATATTTTCACTAATCTTTTTCTTATGAAATGATAAAGCTACCCATTTCATTATGTATGAGGTCAATTTTTTTATTTGAGTTAAAATCACGTAGATATATGACCGAAACCTAACCAACCCTACCTAACCTAACCTAACCTATCTCTATAGGTTAGGTTAGGTTAGGTTAACCTATCTCTATATATATATATATATATATATATATATAATATATATTATTATATATATATATATATAATATATATATATATATATATATATATATATATACGGACCCATGCAGTCCGTATTGGTCTGCTTCCACCCTGTTGCAAATACACTTGTATTCAGTGTGAATTGGGGCACCAAGGCGGAGGGCCACTGCTACACGAAGGGATTCTGGATCTAGGCGCGTGCCCATTGCTGACATGGGTACTGCCAGGAGGAAGTCTCCTGCATGGGGGGCACGCACTGCTGCTATATATATATATATATATATATTATATATATATATAATATATATATATATATATATATTATATATATATATATATATATATATATATATATAGGCGAGTTGGGCATTAAGCATAGACACAGTGTATTCCCATATTCAACAGGGAATTGATGAAAAACGTAAATTTGACCCCTCACTAGCTCTGGTGCTCTTGGGAGGTGGTGATCTTTGGAGGGTTGAAATGCCCCAAAATTACCATTTCTTTTAAGGGTCTGAGCGTGGTGTAGTGGGTTAAGGCGTTACCTGTCATGCCTGTGCCTGGAAGGCTTCTGTGCTGGCTAGGGTTCGAGTCTCCTGGTGGGAAAGTGTTCTATAGTTGAATAACTACTCTCGCGTGTTTAGGCGAGTTGGGCATTAAGCATAGACACAGTGTATTCCATATTCAACAGGGACTTGATGAAAAAACGTAAATGTGACCCCTCACTAGCTCTGGTGCTCTTGGGAGGTGGTGATCTTTAGAGTGTTGAAATGCCCCAAAATTACCATTCTTTTAAGGGTCTGAGCGTGGTGTAGTGGGTTAAGGCGTTACCTGTCTGCCTGTGCCTGGAAGGCTTCTGTGCTGGCTAGGGTTCGAGTCTCCTGGTGGGAAAGGGTGTCTATAGTTGAATAACTACTCTCGCGTGTTTAGGCGAGTTGGGCATTAAGCATAGACACAGTGTATTCCCATATTCAAAAGGGACTTGATGAAAAACGTAAATTTGACCCCTCACTAGCTCTGGTGCTCTTGGGAGGTGGTGATCTTTGGAGTGTTGAAATGCCCCAAAATTACCATTTCTTTTAAGGGTCTGAGCGTGGTGTAGTGGGTTAAGGCGTTACCTGTCATGCCTGTGCCTGGAAGGCTTCTGTACTGGCTAGGGTTCGAGTCTCCTGGTGGGAAAGTGTTCTATAGTTGAATAACTACTCTCGCGTGTTTAGGCGAGTGGGCATTAAGCATAGACACAGTGTATTCCCATATTCAACAGGGACTTGATGAAAAAACGTAAATTTGACCCCTCACTAGCTCTGGTGCTCTTGGGAGGTGGTGATCTTTGGAGTGTTGAAATGCCCCAAAATTACCATTCTTTTAAGGGTCTGAGCGTGGTGTAGTGGTTAAGGCGTTACCTGTCATGCCTGTGCCTGGAAGGCTTCTGTGCTGGCTAGGGTTCGAGTCTCCTGGTGGTAAAGTGTTCTATAGTTGAATAACTACTCTCGCGTGTTTAGGCGAGTTGGGCATTAAGCATAGACACAGTGTATTCCCATATTCAACAGGGACTTGATGAAAAAACGTAAATTTGACCCCTCACTAGCTCTGGTGCTCTTGGGAGGTGAAGACCTTTGGAGTGTTGAAATGCCCCAAAATTACCATTTCTTTTAAGGGTCTGAGCGTGGTGTAGTGGGTTAAGGCGTTACCTGTCATGCCTGTGCCTGGAAGGCTTCTGTGCTGGCTAGGGTTCGAGTCTCCTGGTGGGAAAGTGTTCTATAGTTGAATAACTACTCTCGCGTGTTTAGGCGAGTTGGGCATTAAGCATAGACACAGTGTATTCCCATATTCAACAAGGACTTGATGAAAAAACGTATATTTGACCCCTCACTAGCTCTGGTGCTCTTGGGAGGTGGTGATCTTTGGAGTGTTGAAATGCCCCAAAATTACCTTAAGGGTCTGAGCGTGGTGTAGTGGGTTAAGGCGTTACCTGTCATGCCTGTGCCTGGAAGGCTTCTGTGCTGGCTAGGGTTCGAGTCTCCTGGTGGGAAAGTGTTCTATAGTTGAATAACTACTCTCGCGTGTTTAGGCGAGTTGGGCATTAAGCATAGACACAGTGTATTCCCATATTCAACAGGGACTTGATGAAAAAACGTAAATTTGACCCCTCACTAGCTATGGTGCTCTTGGGAGGTGGTGATCTTTGGAGTGTTGAAATGCCCCA
>WNGS01164298.1:0-46742 GCA_020271785.1 Procambarus virginalis
TAGCCTCATTCTCAATGCATCCAGTGTGAAATAATCTCCCGCAACCCAGACATCACTGGGCAAATACAAATGTTCTTCCAGACATTCTCATTGTCGAGCCACCGGACTGCACTCTCCTGGGTGCCCCCATTGGCCCACGAGCAATCGAGGAGGTCCTGGCTGCAAAAATCACTGATCTAAAGAGAATGCTGGACAGGATTGACAAGGTTGATGCCCATGATGCTCTCTTTCTCCTCACAAGATGCCTGTCTCTCCCTAAGTTGACCTACTTTCTGAGATGTTCTCCATCCTACAGCAGCCCTAAGTTAAATGTGTATGACACCCTTCTGAGGTCCATGCTGGTGAAAGTCCTGAACCTGCCATTGGACGACTCTCAGTGGAGCAAGCAACCCTTCCTGTAAGACTTGGCGGCCTTGGTGTCCGCACAGCCTCCCAAATTGCTCTACCAGCCTTCCTTTCCTCCTCCCACGCATCGCACGACCTCGTCAGAGATATCTTACCTGCAACCTTGAGAGATTCAGCAGGAATACACGATCCTGCTTTCACTGAATGTTCAAATCAGTGGGATGTTCTGGCAGCCCCAGCAACCATTATAGAGCCAACAAAACAACATAAACAGTCCGGCTGGGACCACCCTCTAGTGGAAAAAGTAGCTGATGCCATGCTCAGCGCCGCAACATCAGACAAGGAGAAAGCCCGCCTCAGAGCAGTGCGTGCCCCCCATACAGGAGACTTCCTCCTGGCAGTACCCATGTCAGCAATGGGCACGCGCCTAGATCCAGAATCCCTTCGTGTAGCAGTGGCCCTCCGCCTTGGTGCCCCAATTCACACTGAATACAAGTGTATTTGCAACAGGGTGGAAGCAGACCAATACGGACTGCATGGGTTGCATTGCGGAAGCACAAAGGGCTGGCATGCAAGACACAACGAGGTCAATGACATCATCAAGAGAAGCCTCGTCTCAGCTAAGTGCCCAGCGGAGAGAGAACCTCGCATCGTAGGGGTCCAGAACCCGGATTTCCCCGCACTTCGCCCTGATGGCATCACCATATACTCATGGAAGGAGGGTAGACAGTTGGTGTGGGACTACACATGTGTATCCACCCTGGCTGACACCTATGTACACTTCGGAGCTGATCAAGCAGGTGGGGCGGCCAACCACAGGGAAACAGCAAAATCCCTCAAATACAGGCGACTGGCAGGCCAATACCTCTTTGTTCCCATAGCGTCTGAGACGCATGGCCCCTGGGGCAAGAGTGCCTTGGGATTTCTCAAGGAATTGGGTTCCAAGCTCATCGACGTCACCAGAGACCCAAGGGCTTGCAGTTTTTTGTTTCAGCGCCTCAGTGTGGCGATCCAGAGGGGAAATGCTTGCTGCGTCCTCGGTTCCTGTCCGGAAGCGGAGGAGCTTCAAGAGATCCATAACCTTTAGGCATTTGTCTTGTATGTTTTGTAACCTTTAAATACACAATAAAGCATAAAAAAAAGGAAGGGGGTGGTAGGAGAAAAGCACACAGAAACTGTATTGGAGGGGACCTACATTCCCTCCAATGCGTTATGTGTGATTTCCTCCGAGGCTATGGGTCCCCCTTCTTCCAGCCAGAGGTGGTACTCCCTTCCCTATTTAAAAAATATATATATATATATATATATATATATATATATATATATATATATATATATATATATATATATATATAAAAAAGGGTACCACCTCTGGTGCAATTGCAGGGACCCACATCCTCGAAGAAGAAAACAAAGAGCATTCAGAGAAGATCTTGTGGATTCTCACTGAATACTTAATTCTTTTCTTCTCCTACCACCCCTATTATTTTTTTGTATGTTTTGTTTTATTTTATTGCAATGCTACAGTTTATAGAGAACACACACACACACACACAAATATATAACAATTAAACAATACAATCAGCGTTCGAAGACCTCGTCCAGCTCCTCGGAGGTTGGGTGCGTACCCAGGATACAGCACGCATTTCCCCTCTGCACTGCGACACTGAGGCGCTGGAATAGGAAACTGGCTGCTCGTGGGTCTCTAGTTTTCCCAATGAGTTCCTCACCAACCTCCTTTAAAAACTTGAGTGCACATTTACCCCAGGCGCCCAGAGTCTCTGAGCCTATCGGCACGAACCTGTAACAACGTTCTAGGTTTCTGTACTTGTGGATTTTCTGGGTCTCCCTGAAGGTGGCTGCCCCACCTCCCTCCGCTGAGCTGTAACGTAAATAGGTATCAGCCAATGTAGATGCACAGGTGTAATCCCATACGACCTGTTTACCTTCCCTCCATGGCTGCAGGGTGACTCCATCTGGGCGTTTTTGGCTGTTGTCAGGTCTGCACAGCTGGGGTTCCCTTTGTGCTGGACACCCAGCTGTAGCCAAACTTCTCTTGATGATGTCATTGACTGCCTCGTGTCTGGCAATCTTTCCCTGTGTCTTACGACAGATGAGACCATGGCTGCCGTATTGGTCTGCCCGTGCCTGGCCGCAAATACACCGGTGCTCGGTGGAGATAGGGGCGGCAAGGCGCAGAGCAACACCAATACTTAGGGCCCGATGATCCAGGCGGGTGCCCAAGGCGGAATTAGGGACTGCCAACAGGAAGTCCCCAGCATGGGGGGCTTGCACAGCTAGGAGACGCGCTCTGTCCTTCTGAGAAGCTACGTCCAGCAATGCTTTGGCGATGTTCTCCACTATAGGGCTATCCCATTTGGCCTGTTTACCGTCGTTTGGACAAGTTGGTCGGGTGTGTGAATTGGCGAGTGTGTCCCACCGACCAGCTCCTTCCACAAATTTGGGATCACGAATCCCAATGGAGTTCCTTAGGTATTCTGGTAGTATTTCCTTCACTAATTCACTTGTAGCACTGGTCGAGGATAAGAATGCCGGCAATGCTAACTGTGTCGCCTTGCGAATACCTATACCCCCGAGTCTAACTGGGAGCGTTGCTTGGTCCCACTGGTCATCTTGCAGGGAGAGGTTTAACACTTTCATAGTTATTGTCTTTAGGAGTGAATCGTATTCCGTTAATTTTGGGCTGTCAATATATATATATATATATATATATATATATATATATATATATATATATATCACACTTGTCATGGCCCTGGGAACAATACAAGAAATTAAGACCACACTGTGGTACACTCCACAATAATCATTGCCAGGAATCACTGACGTTACACACACACTAACCTGAGCGCTCAGTGTTGGAATTCCACACCTGCAAGACTACACATGGAAATAATATCGCTCTATTCCACGGACGATCAAAAATGATTTAATAATTATTACATGGACATCCTCTCAGTCCTTGGCTAATCTATGTATACTCTGTTCCCGTGTGTACCCACACACACACACACACTGTACATCTGTCTACACAAGACGTAAGTCACTCCGGACTGTCAAGATGACAACACGGGTGATTATCTCCTCGTCCACACTTCACTTCACCTCTGCAGGTGCTGTGTGACAATGTGATGGAAAACCTGACTTTCGAATTCAAGCTTTAGAGACTACTAATCACCAGAAATACACACATAGGTACTTACTCATTCATACTGCCGGCTTACACACCATTCCCATACATCAGGCACCCCGCTACGGGTGGCTGGCTCACTCACAGCAGTGGTAACCGGCGGTAGGTGGCATAGGTGGCGAAAACCTACCCACCCTTCCCGAGCAAGCATAACGCCCCCAACACTTTTGGCGCCAAAACACTGACTCAAGATTTTTTTCCACGAATTTCTGAGGAAACTGCCTGTGAACACTTGGCACGAATTTCCCCCCATTCCCATCGACTGCTACAGAGCACTAGCAGGCGTTGTTAATAATCACTGGTATGGGATCTACGAGTCTGTTACTGCTCGTATGCACATTACCCCACAATCCCAAATCACAAGATCTCCTCTACCCACTGTACACAAGGTCTTTCTCCCCTTCGACCGGATTCTGTGACGACTGCCGTCGTAGATGAAGCAGGAGGTGAAGCAGTTGAGTAGTCAATCCACCACGACGCCCTATACTCAATTTGGCCTAATTGAGTACAGAGAGCATCTTGACAAAGTGGCAGCTGTGTTCAGAATGACGCTTACACAGGCGATTCCCGCGTCCTCCTCGAAATAACCAATGAGAGGAAGGCATACAGCGGCCTACCCCTCTTAACCAATCAGCAACTGGGTAGCATAACCCCTAGGGGCAACTCCAAGATGGCAGACCAACATGGCGGCTCAAGAGGTTTACTAAGATGGTGGCTGTTTCCATGACGACGACTGGCTAGTGCGCGGTTGGCCCACAGCTCACTCCACTCCAGGGTAACATTTCTAGACTGCTGATGACTGGGGCTCTCACATGAGCCTAAACACTAGATGTCTCGGTTGCTGGTACCAAACTTAAGTCCACACACTTAACAAGTGTACTGGCTTCCACAGGCATAAGAGCACTATTGTAAGTGAGCTGGTGAACCATCTCCTCACACCTGGCTATCTATCTATTCCCTCTCTTATCTCTGGAGCTTCTCCTTGCTCTAATGTGAAGACCTCCTGGATTTCTTATTCAGTTCAGTGTACACGTCCTTGTCGTTTGTAGAGAGTCTGTCTACCCCTACCCTCAATTTCATTACCTGATCCTTTACTGTTGTTTTTTTCCTGATGTGGCTGTGCAGCAATTTAGGCTGAGTCGTTGCCTTGCTTGGGATGTCGTTTTCATATTGCCTCTCTGCCTCTTTTTTTCAATCTGACATATTCATTCCTGGCACTCTGGTATTTTTCTCTGCCTTCAAGTGTCCTGTTATTTATATTGTTTCTCCACGCCTTTTTACTTTTCTGCTTAGCTAGCCTACATCTCTGATTAAACCATGGGTTTCTCATTTTCATTTCATTGTTTTCCTTTTGGATTGTTACAGATTTGTCTGCTGCCTCCTTACACGTCTGTGTGATGTAGTCCATCATGTCTTGGGCCATCTTTCCTCTGAGCTCTGATTCCCATGTTATATCAGTTAGGAATTTTCTTATCTCCTCATAGTTTACCATTCAGAATGCCAGCCTTTTGTTTTCAGTTCCCTTCCTCCAGTTAATTAATCCTTTTTCAACCACATACTCAAACGTCAGTACACTGTGGTCGCTCATTCCTATTTAGGTCTCGAAACCGATTTCCCTTATGTCGGAGTCGTTCAGAGTGAAGACTAGGTCAAGTTTCGCTGGTTCATTGTTTCCTCTCATTTTCGTGGGTTCCCTAACATGCTATCTTGAGGGTATCTTGAGATGATTTCGGGGCTTTTTAGTGTCCCCGCGGCCCGGTCCTCGACCAGGCCTCCCCCCCCCAGGAAGCGGCCCGTGACAGCTGACTAACACCCAGGTACCTATTTTACTGCTAGGTAACAGGAGCATAGGGCGAAAGAAACTCAGCCCATTGTTTTTCGCCGGCGCCTGGGATCGAACCCAGGACCACAGGATCACAAGTCCAGCATGCTGTCCGCTCGGCCGACCGGCTCCCCAGGCTTTAGAAGTTGCTGGCTTAAGAAGTTTCTTGTCGCCATCTCCAATAGTTTGGCTCTCCATGTATCCTCACCTCCATGTGGTTCCTTGTTCTCCCAGTCTACCCTTCCGTGATTGAAGTCCCCCATGATGAGCAGATGGGATCTATTTCAACAGGCAGCAGAGGCTGCCCTCTCAATTATAGTGTTAACTGCCATGTTGTTATTATCATGATCCTGCCTGGGTTTTCGGTCATTTGGTGGAAGATTATATATCACTGCTACTACTATTCTTGGTCCTCCCATTGTTATGGTGCCTGTTATGGAGTCTGAATTCCTCACAGCCCGGGATAGCCATCTCCTTGAAACTCCATTCCTTTCTCATTAGTAGGGGCCACTCTGCCTCCTCCCCTTCATCCCCTTTTTTTTCTTATTACAGTGTAGTCCTGGGGAAACACAGCATTCGCTATAATTCCTGGGAGTTTTGTTTCTGTGAGTCCGATTACATCTGGGTTCACTTCTTGTGGTCTTTCTCTTAGTTCACTTGCCTTGTTTGTAGTCCCATCTATGTTCGAGTACATCACCCCTTAAACTGACTCTCTTCTGTCCTTCCTTAGTCTCTGTTGATTCCCCAGAAGCAGGGAAACAGGGAGGGTCTGGGATGGGAGGTCCTCGTATGGGGGACCTGGGGGATCTGGTGTGTGCTAGGACTGGGAGGGTCTGGTACGGGGAGGGTGGTGTTGGAAATTTCAAACTCTAAATTACTAACACTTAGTACTTTAAGAAACTATTCTTATACTATGTATTATATTTCACTAACTCTACTAACCAATAGTTTAGTAATATTGAGTTCATTTTATTAATGCATGTTAATGTCTCATTTTCTCTAGAAATTATGGCGAAATGTTAGATCAGCTAGGGGGAAAATATTTACATTTATGTCAATCGTATTAAATTCACTTTACTTCAGCATTCATTAATAGAAATTTTGACTGATAATAGATTTATAATCGATTAATCAATATATTATTATTTGCTGGAAAGATTTATACAGCTAAAACCTGCTGTTCCAATAAATACCTGAATAAGGAATATCTACTCTTAATATTCTCGCCCATTTGAACGCGGATTCATTTAAATTCATTTACGCAGCGAGAACTTATTTGTTGTTCTGTAAGACAACGTAACATAAACTGTTGGGATTGAGTACTACAGATGTTGGAGGTAGCATGTTTGGAGCAGATGCTCTTTTGTTTATGATCTTGTTAATAATATTTCATGTACCTGATTATTGTTGTTGTTGTTACTGGCGGAGAATACAACCATGTGGACGAAGATTGTTTCTCTTACCACAATTATAACAGTGGCGACGAGGATTAAACATCTCCTGCAGAGAGCCTGGGTACGAGACGTGGTGTGAGGATCAAGAGAGAGCAGGGTACGTCATGTGGACGAGTGGACGCTTCGCATACAACAGTGGAGTGTGCTACCACCGTGGCCATGGCTATCATGTCAATCGAGCCGTCAAACACCGCCAAGATCTCGTTGGACCTGTGGCTCAGCCTGCTGGAAGCAAACTTTCAGCACCGGGAGATTAAGGAGGACTCCAACAATAAAGCTGTACTCTTAGTTTCACTGGGTTCTAAAGCATATAGTGTTCTCGGAAATTTGTGTGCACCTGAGCTACCGCACACGAAGACCTATGTAGTCCTGATTGCTCTGCTTAAACATCAGTATGTGGTGAAACCATCATATCACAGGAGTTTGATGGATTTCCAGAAGAGGACGAAAAAGTAGCAGGAATCCATACAGGAATTATTTGCGGAATTGAAGGCTTTGGCTAACCGTTGCAACTTCGGAGCACAGTTGGACGGCAGGGTTAGGGACCAGTTGTTCATGGCAGTGGAGAAGGAGAATTATTTCCCTAACCAGGTGGCAGAAAATTTGGATCTACAATCGATGACTTCATGGACAGTGCTCGAGAAGATATTGAACCTGGTAAGGGCTTTTGGAAGTAAGACTTCTACTCAGGAAATTATGGTCGTACAGGGCCAGACCAGATGTAAACACTGTGGATACAATCACATAAGTAGCAAGTGCAAGTTTCGTGCATATATATGCAACTTTTGTAACAAGGAGGGACACTTGCAGAGAGTGTGTAGGGAATTTCTGAACAGGAACAACAAGGCCTGGGAGAGGAGACGACCAGGAATGCAGGAAGAAGAGGTAGTGGTACTGTGGTCAAGGCAGTAGAGGAAGGTAAACCGTCTGAAGAAGCTGCAGGTGAGGAAAACCGACTATATTCGGTGAAAGAAAAGGTATGTTCAGTGAAGTCACAAGTGGTGAATTTTGTAATTAATGGGAAGTTAGTTCCCTTGGAACTGGACACTGGTGCTGCAGTGTCAACATTGTCTAGAGATTGGGCAGATACCTTGCAATTGAATGTAAAACCAGGTAAAAAATCATTAAGTGCTTATGATAATGTACCGATTAAGGTCTATGGCAAGGTGTCGGCAAAAGTAGGTTATAATGGAAAAGAAATTGTCCAGGATTTTTATGTAGTGGATTCACATAATCCTAGCCTATGTGGTAAGGATCTCATGGAAAAAGTGGGAATTTTCTTGGCGGGCCTAGATGAATTGTCGATAGTTAAAACAATTAAAAGTGCCGAACAAATGTTAGATAAATATTCAGTGGAGGCAGATAAGCCAATTAATAGCATGGTGGCAAAAATTCACCTGAAAAGTGGGGCTTCACCTAAATTTTTCAAGGCAAGAACAGTGCCGTTTCATTACAAGCAATTGGTAGAATCAGCCCTGGAAAAGCATGTGGCAGAAGGCATCTTAGAGCCAATTACACATAGTGAGTGGGCAGCCCCAATTGTACCAGTGTTGAAGGCAGATCGGAAATCCTTGAGAATCTGTGCAGACTTCAAGGAACTGAACAACCGCATACACTGTGAGAAGTACCCTTTACCTAAGATAGATGAGTTGTTGTCAGTGGTCTGCAAGGGGGCAATTTTTTCTAAGATTGACCTGAAAGATGCTTACTTGCAAATTCCTGTAGAGGAGGAGAGCCAGAAATTGTTAGTGATTAATACCCACAAGGGGTTATTTAAGTATAAAAGACTTCCTTTTGGACTCTCCTCGTCTCCAGCAATTTTTCAGAGATTCATGTCCCAGTTGTTAGTTAACATTGAAGGTGTGGCTAGTTTTTTAGATGACATTATTGTATGTGGAGAGAATGAGGAAGTGCATGATGCTAGATTAGAACAAGTTTTGAATCTTTTGCAAAAGCACAATGTGAAGATTAATAAGGGAAAAACAACGTTGAAGACCAAGGCCATTGAATACCTGGGGTACCATATTTCAGGTAAGGGCTTTACTCCTTCTCACAAAAATGTAGCTGCTATAATAGATGCCCCAGCCCCAACATCAGTTGGGGAAGTACAGTCTTTTGTTGGGATGGTTACATATTTTTGTAAGTTCGTGAAGAACTTTTCAACAAAATTAGCACCCTTGTATGAATTGTTGAAAAAAGGGGCTAGATTTAAGTGGGCAGCAAGAGAGGAAAATGCATTCAGGAATATTAAGCAGGAATTGATCAATTCTCCAGTGCTCACTAATTTTACAGGTAGACTCCCATTAAAACTGGAGGTAGATGCTTCCCCAGTAGGAGTGGGTTGTGTATTATTACAGGAAGTAGATGGTCAGGATAAAGTAGTATATTTTGCTAGCAAGAAATTATCTCCTGCGGAACAGAATTATTCTCAGTTAGATAAAGAAGCCTTAGCTTTGGTATATGCTGTAAAAAAACTGAGGTATTTTCTGCTGGGGAGGAAATTTCTTGCTAGAACAGACCATAAACCCCTGCTAGGATTGTTTGGCAGAGGTAAGCAGATTCCAGTTAATGCCAATGCTAGAATTCAAAGATGGGCATTACTACTCTCGCAGTTTGAGTATGATTTAGAGTTTAAGCCAGGCAAGGATAATGTAGTAGCTGATGCATTAAGTAGATTGCCTGTGACAGAAGAATTAAATTCCAGTATTCCAGTGGAGTATGTTAACCTGGTGGAATCTATGTCTTTTGAGGATATTTCATTCCAGACTATTAGGAAGGCAACTGGTAGAGATCCCAAATTAAGTCTGTTGATGAAATATGTCAAATATGGTTGGAATGATAATTTATTATTGTCAGAGTATGCTGCAGTGAAGGCTGACCTTAGTATTCACCAGGATGTACTCTTGTATAGGAATAGAGTGGTGGTGCCTGGGGAACTGAGATGTAAGATTTTGGAACAGCTGCATGTAGGCCATAATGGCATAAATGCTATGAAAGCAGAAGCTAGAAGTTGGGTTTGGTGGCCAAAAATAGACCAGGATATTGCTGAGGTAACAAAAAATTGTCATATTTGCTTTAAGAATTATCAGAAACCCCAGGCCCCAGTACTTTCTTGGCCATGCACTGGAAAACCCTGGTCTAGACTTCATGTAGATTATGCGGGACCTATGGATAACAAATATTACCTAGTGGTGGTGGATTCATACACCAAATTTCTGGATGTGCATGTGTGTAATTCCACCACATCATCTGTAACTTGTGAATTACTAAGGAAAACATTTTGTAATTTTGGATTGCCAGACATAATTGTCTCAGACAATGCTCCTTATTTTGTTTCTGTGGAAATGGAGGATTTTTTTCGAAAAAATGGTATTAAACATGTAACACCTGCCCCCTATAATCCTTCTTCAAATGGTCTAGCAGAGAGAGCAGTGAGATCCTTGAAAGAAGGGTTAAAGCGGTTTACGGAAGGTACTATTAATACAAGGCTTTGTAGATTTTTATATAATCAAAGGAAAACTGTTCATTCTACTACTGGTAAATCTCCTTCTGAATTACTGTTTAATAGGCACTTTAAAGTGCACATGGAAGCAGTAAAGACAGATCCCGATAAAGAGAAATCGGTAACTAGCTTGGCCAGTCAGTTGGCTCAGGGAGAGGAATTGTTGTTTAATGAGGGGGATGCAGTATATGCAAGGAATTTTGGAAGTGGAAAGCCCTGGGTGGAAGGAAAAATTAGGGAAGTCCTGGGCCGCAGGAACTTCACTGTGCAAGTGCAGAGTTTTGGGAACATTAATTGGAAAAGGCATGCCGATCAGCTCATGCCAAGGTTCACAGGGAATTTTGAAGACCCTTCAGGTGGGGGTGGGGCAACTAGTGATATCCATCCTAATAATGAAGGGATAGCAGCACCTGCAGGAGACCGGGAGGCAGAGCAAGGGGCAGCAGAGGGTAATGGGGATACAGTTAACCCTATGGACTCTACAAGGAGTAATTCAGAAGAATGTTTCCCAGAAGTAACAGGTCAGGACTCCCAGTTGAGAAAATCAGGAAGAGTCATACGACTGCCTGATAGACTTAACCTGTTGGGATAGAGCTTATTTAAAAGGAAGGAATGTTGGGATTGAGTACTACAGATGTTGGAGGTAGCATGTTTGGAGCAGATGCTCTTTTGTTTATGATCTTGTTAATAATATTTCATGTACCTGATAATTGTTTTGTTGTTGTTACTGGTGGAGAATAAAACCATGAGGACGAAGATTGTTTCCCTTACCACAATTATAACATAAACCTTGTAATATAATAAAATAAAATATAATAAACCTTATCTCTATTATCTCAGGAATTTAAACAAATCATATAAGGCTTTTACAGAGATCTAACATTACATGCTAGGGCACTTGCGCGAGCAAGTCGAGAGGGAGACTGGGCAGAGAATTGCCATTAATATCAGTGTCCTGAAGCTTGTCATTTTCATCGTCTCGCAATCACGCATCTGTACTCCTTCGGATGACAGGAAGACGTGACAGCTTCATCATTTACAAGCACCACGTCTGGCAAAGCTGATTCGTTCCTATAAGTATTTTTGTGGCCACAATTAATATTTTAGATAGAATGTTTTGTCGTCATGACGTGTGTACACTAAAACAACCATGTGAGTCTCATTCTCATTGCATCCCCACACTAAATTTCGAGAATAGGTGTGGTATAATAACTATCTAGATAGTATTTACATGTTGTTTGTCTTTCAGCTCGGGTATTATTAGCGAGAAATGCTATGCGTACTAGTGGCTTTGGGTATTGTATGTACTACCTCTAACTTTAAATCTAACAGAATGTTTGTAATGTAACTCTGCAACTATGTATGTACTGTTCCTAAATAAATTATTCTTATTATTATTATTATTTTAAGAAGGACAATAAGCCGCCACCTTGATCACGTGTTCCCAGGGTAGCCTCTGAGACAAGTTTACGTGACGCATACTACTATCTCTACAAACAGTTAAGCTGTTGATGGTTTTCTAAGTAGATAGATTATCACATTTAACTAACTATTGAATTTCATATGATTTAATATTTCATAAATCTGCATATTATTTATATATGTAATTTATTAATCAATGTGCACAAACATCTCAATATTTCTTTAACTGATGTGCATTAACATCTTAATATTTTATTGTAGGAGGTGTATTAACTTCTTATTATTAGTGACATGTAATAATATCCTATTATTTACCCCCCAATGTTTGTTGTAGTTGGATCGGTTCTATATTTCATTTAATTTTACAGTTCCTTCATTATGATGTATTAGATTTTATTCACATTTAATCAAGAGATCCATAGGCACTGGTTCTCAAGTTTTTCTTGTTTAAGAATGGACCTTCGAATTTTATTATAATTATTTTCATTATTCTAGAGACAGATTTCTCAACATTCCTTTTAGTCATTTAGAACTGGATGGACCAGAATTAATATTAAAACCTATACCGGTTCTCAGACCAACATTCTTTTTGGTCCTTTTAGAACTGGATAAATCAGGTTATTAAATATTGTTGGTTCTCAGAAACCTTATTTCTATTTGGTTCTTCGAACCGAGATAGTCTAGAGAGCTAAACTATTATTAAAGAACTAGTGTAAATTTACATTATATTTTATTGTCCAGTATATGAAGTTAAATTACTGGTCCTATATAATAAATTATAACTCACCAATCCATTACTAACTCTGATGATAGTATACTATTAATTAAGTAATATTTATCAGGTATTAGGCTATATGTTCATTATTATTTCCGGCCGTCAGTAGATCACCACACATGTATTATAGCCTAACCCCATTATTTCCCATTATTAATTTACAAGTTTAAAGCCAGTATCTACATCTGGCTTTAATGTTCTATAATAAACTGCCCATACATTGAGTCCTATACCTCACACAGAGATGGAGATAACTAGATCTCCTAGAGCAATTGCTCACAATTAATAACCTTGTGTTAATATTCACATTAAATTGGTCACACCATTTACGTATTATTCTTCTTGGTGGTAACACCGTCCACATTTTTTGGCAGACTGTTTCATGTAAACCAGTCACGAGAGTCTACGACATATGTGACCAGTAAATTAATCAATACTATTAATCTTCACAGAAGATTGTTTCTAGAAAGCCAACATTAACTGTATATATTAAATTTTTTATGCACGTATTTTCTACAAGTGTATATTACATATATCAAAAACTATAAAACAAACAAAAAACATAGCACTATATGTATACAAATATTCGCACACCATTTATTGTACTTTATGCCAACCCACAGGTAGGATATTTTTAGGCTGGAATTGTACTAAGGTATGTACAACTCTAGTCTAAACTATTTAGCTACTTTAATAGGTAGGATTAATTTCTAACTAGTACTGTGTTAGTACTGGTTCATTACTATTCAGTGTTGTGCAAACCCTAAACAGTGTGAAATTTTTATTTTACACAATTGTGTACTTAGACTTATTACATATTTACTGTGTACATCTTTGAGTGCGACTAGGTGTCACTATACCAACCTAAGGTGATAATGATGAACTTGCCCTAAGATACAACCGTAGTGGCATCCAAGTACTACTGAAACCTTAGCTACTCCTGTTAGGTAGGTAAGCTAACCTCTATACGAGGTAGGATTAAAATAAGCCTAATAAAAATAAATATTAGGCTATAAATAACTGTATGTACTCCACACATATATGAGCAAGTACCATAGCTGTCAAATTAGATACATAAGCCCTATGAGGCTCGACCCATAGCCAACATGGCTACACCAGAAAAAAACTGGGAGAACTTTGAAAGGCTTTCAAAGTCACTTGACAAGGCTACTCAACAAATGTGACAACTGGTTACAAATAGATCCAGTTGATATCATAAGGACTGATGCAATGATCCATCTGTGTAAATAATCTGGGAAAGGGAGCGCTCTCTGAATAAAGCATCAATTTGGCTTAAGGCATTATACTTTGCTTCTTGTCGAAGCAATGCTTGTTCTTTAATCAGCTTCTTGGGTGGGAAAGGAGGGACAGTAATTTGGAAAGGAGTGATCTTCCATGGGGCAGGAAAGTGTCGTTGTTGTCTCTCTTGGCAGAGGTGATGAAGGTTATACATTCTGAGCACAGTGGCAGTTTCGGTAATCCATTTGGAGGGATGCTGACCTTCAAGAAAGATAGCTTGGAGGCTTCAGTGCAGGGGTTAGGGATAGTTAGCCTAAACATCTTGATACCAATTAAAGCAATAATGTCAGTGATATGATCACTTACATATGAAATATTCAGTTCCTTCCTCTGTTTATTTATTTAGTTGTACGGGGGCATCCGAGGATAATCCTCATGGCTTCGTTTTGCATCTTTTCCAGCCCTCCAAGCATTCTCTCAGGCACTAGAGCAAGCATGGGTGCAGCATAATCAATCAGAGACCTAATATATGAGAGATACATCATTTTGACAATTCTCACATTTGCACCATAGCTTGGATGGTAGCTTGCCACAGCCTTGAGAGCACGGAGCCTCTCTCTACATTGGCGACCCAGTCTGGCTGCAACAATGCGGTACAGTGGAACCTCAAGACCAAGGTAATTGTATCTGGTTACATAGTCAAGCAGAGAGCCATCATGCAACTGCATTTTGCGAACGGCCCCACCCCGTCTGGGTGGCGTCGGTTCAGGATCTTTGTTTTCTCTATTTTCTCTACTATGAACATTTTGGGTGTTGGTATACCCATTGGTGTGGATCAGTATATCATCCGCATGGCTGGCTAATGATGTGTTCGCTGGGCCATCTAGTTACTAAGTTTAAAAGTGCATTGATTAACACATTAAACAGAGTAGGAGCTGGACACCTCCCTGTGGAGTGCCAAGTTCAAAATCTCTTGTTACACTCCTATGCCCTTGGAACAGTACAGATGACTTCTTGTTGGATAGATAGCCCCTTATCCACCGTAGAACCCATCCTCCAACAATCATTTTAGAAAGTTTGCTCAGAATGACGTGTGGGTTATTAATGTCAAGGGCTGACTTAAGATCTAGGAAAGTGGAATATGACCAATCAGTATGCAGGGGTGAGGAAGGTGGTAATACAGTGATGTACACTCTTTACATGTGTAAAGTCATATATCTGGGGACACAACATGTTACTAATTCTGTAAAGGAGACGGTTGAGAACCATCCTCTCAAGACGCTTACAGAGACAACTAGTGAGGGAGATTGGATGAAAAGCACTCGGCTGGTTGGGTTTAGGAATGGGAATAATAAGACTGTTGGTCCATGACTTTGGAAGCTCCCCAGTTACATAGCTCATATTATACAATTCAAGCAAGGGATTCCCTGGAACTAGCAGAAGCATACGCAGTATGCCGTAAGTAACTCCATCCTCCCCGGGTGATATATCTTTGCCTTTATGTAGAGCAGAGTCTAGTTCGTATTCAGGAAAAAGCATGTCACAGTCATCCTCTTGATGATGCATGAAGTCAAGAAGCCTTGCTCTAACAGCATATCTATTATTTAATTTATTTAATTCATTCTGTGTGGGTAAAGGATGACTGTCAAAGCTGGAAGTCGTGGCCCAAGCATCAACAAGCTCATTTGCTCTGTGCAGATGATTAGGGTGCGAGATCTCTGCAGCATATTTCCCTTTGATCTTGTTGATATCCTTCCATGCTCGACTTAGTGGTGTGTGAGAATTGAGACCAATGACAAAAGTTTCCCAGTCTGTCTGCCTCAGGTCTATCATACGTTCCCTGGCCTCAGCCAGAGCTGTTTGAAAAAGCTTAAGCATTTCAGCAGTGCGGATCCTTCTATAAGTTAGTCCAATTCTTCTGGCAGTGCGTTTAAGTGTATGCAAATTAGAATCATTATAATATGCATAAGTGCTATGACCAGTGTAATTTGAGTTACGTAGCCTGGACGATGGATCAAGTGATTCTATAAACTGCTCGATAGTACCTGTGAGCTCATTGTTAAAACCTTCAACAGATGAAGGCTCAGATGAACTGTACCATTCTGACACATGAGCAACAAAATTGTCTCATTGATCGATGGGCACAGCCAGCCTCTTCCGCTTGAATATTCCGCCGGGGAGGATAGAGCTTCCAATGCATGTATATGAACGTATATGTGTGTGTGTATGTATGTGTATAAAGTATATATGGAAGCAGATCAGAATTTCATTTCACCTTTGTAAATGCACATTAATGACACTTTGTAAAAGACCATCGAACACTTTATGTAGGGCATACGTAAATCTATGTATCTATGTATTTTCGTATGTAGGTTAGCTTAGCACCGAATCACTTTCTGTGGTTGATTGTTCAATAACCCCTGAACTATATGTTTAACACATCTCTACCCTGTTCATGGAGCACAGAAGAAATGTATATATTCTAGTTAGCATTTAAATGTGTGGCCACGTCTGTGGTAGAAAATAATAATATAATATTAAATTCTTACAGTGGCTAATATGGCCAGATGACCAGACGCCATATCTGGCACTATGACGAGGCGCACACAGTGTGGGAGACGTTGAACCGAGATATAGATCAAGAATACCTCCTTAGATATGCGTCGGTTCAAGGTCACCCACAATCTGTGCATCATCGTGGCTACCTAATAGTGACACCAGTTGGTTGCCGTTGCGTTTACTGAAACTGCGATTTGATTTGATTGTTGCCGCCAGAGGCGGCTAGTTTATTGTGCACCCCATACTCATCCTGTAGCGGTAGCGCAAAAAGCATTACAGAGGGCACAAAATATCGTTATCAGACCTCATCTTAGATTATTACATAAACAATTTCATCTATCATTCACACCTTATAGTTACAATGTCAGCTAGTTACAGAGAAGTGCTATTTCAAGAGCTATTTATATACAGTAAGTCATTATACGTTAAGAGTAGGTCTTATCGCTAATACATAATAGTTTGACCAATGGAGATATTACAGAGTCATAGGGGAGCTTCTGTTTATTATTAGTCTTCACAATACACTACTTGTTTCTTAATCTCATATGTCGTTTATCTACTGGAAGCGAAATATGGATACAGTGCAAGGATTTCAGGTAATTCATCCATAGTAATAAGATAGGTTGCCATATCATACAGAGTGAGCTTAGATTATCTCTAAACGGCTCAATTTTACTACAATCCAAGATATAGTGTTCGAGTGTGTGTCCTTGTCTTTGTCCACACACTTTACACTTTACTTCATCTAGATCCCTATGCAAGCCGAACCGCCAGAGATACTTGTAGCCAAGTATTATACGAGCTGTGACAACATGGTTAGTCTACTTACTTTGTTATTTAGTAAGAGGATAGTGTTACACTATCTATTACACTATATTACACAATACATTATCTATCTATTCTGAACTGCGAATTACCGATATTCCTAGGCTTCGCATTATAATTACCTATAATAATGGTAGGCTCAGTCTGAATACAGATAGGAAGGTCCTACAAACAAGACAAAATCATACTCTCATCATAAGCAGGGGGCAATGAAGAACTACAAATTTATGGTGTAACACTTGAATGGGTTGACCACTATCGGAACCTGGCCTCACTGTCGGCTCTAACAAGGGCAAGAAAGAGGAGCTCAACCAACTCATAGGTACATGCAAAAGTCGACTCAAGGCACTGAAAGCTATGACCTGGAAAGGACATGGAGCCTCTATTGCCGTCCTTAAAATGATGTACACAGCCTATGTGCGCTCTGTCATTGACTACCCACACCAGTTTTATGCACCTACTCCCAAAGTGATATGAAAAGGCTCGAAAGCATACAGAATGAAGCCATGACAATCATTCTGGAGTTCCAAGAACTGATAAATCGTCTAATCTACGAGAGGAGTTGTCCCCTCCCCAGGTTAAAAGCAGAATAAAGGAACTGAATGCTTAGCTTGCAATTAGGATAGCCAGAGATCCTATTAAAATGATATTTCCAAGAAAAACTGAGTTCTGTGTTACACGAGAAACAGGAGAAGCAAAAAAATGACATCACAGAGCAGTCTGCTACCTCGAAGAACTTCACCTGCTTGAGCTAGCCCGTGAGCTCATGCCTGTAGAGAGGTTACCTCTCTGGGAGGATGACACAGGCAGATTATCATCAATGAAATGGCAACGAAAAAATCCAACATGTTACCACAAGAAATGAGGCATAAGTATCTCGGGAAAATTTTTAAGAAGCTGGAGATGAACTAGATCAAATTTACACTGATGGTTCATCTAATTCTGTTAATAGCAGGGCTGATGCAGCATACACTGTAATTAGGAATAATGCTCTTCAATACAGAAATGAAGAGAAAACACGTGTGAGAACTATGCCTCTTCAACGCAATATTAGAGCTAACTGCCATTGTTATGGCGTTAAGATTCCTTGAACGGAACACTAATGGCGTAGTGATCTTCACTGATTCAAAAGCAGCGCTACAAAGCCTATTAAAAATCGGGCGGAAAATCTTGTAATAGTTTCTGAAATTAAGGGAGCTGTGAGGGTACTAATCACCAGGGAAGAGTCGTCAAGTTTCTGTAGATCCCCCCATGTTAGATTATGTGTGAATGAACGAGCAGATGTAATATCAGCTGAAAGCACTGGAGGAGACCATATTAAATACTTCATACCCAAGACTCTGCTACAATTAGAGGTATTGTTAAGCAACATCACCGTGACAAGGGAACTGAGGAAAGGAGGATAAAAACACAAATCAGCAAATCTGTACAATGGTACAACATTATTGCAGCTGGCAATCCCAATGATTGTGGACAAAGAGGAGGAGTTGCAGGAGAGAATCAGTAATAGCAAAAATCCGTTTTGGATACAAATATTCATGGAGATTCGAAATGGAAACAACAGCTGAGCAGCGAAGTTGCAGAATCTGTGATGAAAGTGACGGACACCGTCTTGACCACTATCTGAGAGAATGTGAACACCTGAGAGACATTAGAAATATTGTGGAATAATAAACCCCATATTGTTTGAGTTAGGAAAACACTATTTGTCATACATTGTTACTGTTCTTAAAAGATTCCCCCTTTNCTTGTATTCGCAGTTTGAAATTACGATTTCTTATTCCGAAAAATATGCCAATACTGAAAGCGGCGATGGGTCACATTTTGCTCAACTCCGCCTGCAGTTTTTAAAATATCCCAAAGATCCCAATTCGAACCTTGAACCATATTTTGTAATCAAATTCTAGCTCTCCTCCCGTATTCGAAGTTTGAAATTACGACTTTTATACCAAAATTACCAATTACTGAAAGCAGCGATGGGTCACATTTTGCCCAAACACCTCCACGCAGTTTTCAAAATATCCCAAACATTCCAAATTCGAAGTTTTATCAATATTTTGAAGCCAAATTCTCGCTCTCTGCACGTATTCGCAGTTTGAAATTACGAATTTTTAAACCTAATATATACCAATTACTTGGAGCGGCGGCGATGGTCACATTTTGCCAAACCCCCCCTGCAGTTTTCAAAATAACCCAAACATCCCTAATTAGACGCTTGAACGATATTTTGGAGCCAATTTCTGGTTCTCTGTGCATATTCGCAGTTTGAAATTGCTACTTTTTATACAGAAACTATGCCAATTACTGAAAGCGGCGATGGATCACATTTGCCCAAACCACCCTCCAGTTTTCAAATATCCCAAACATTCCAAATTCGACGTTGAGCATTATTTTGGAGCCAAATTCTCGCTCTCTGCACATATTTGCAGTTTCAAATTACGAATTTTTAAACCGAATATATGTCAATTACTGTGGAGCGGCGATGGGGTAACATTTTGCCCAAACCCTCCCTGAAGTTTTCAAAATATCCCAAACATCCAAATTTCGACGCTTGCTCCATATTTTAGACCCAAATTCTCGCTCTCTGCACGTATTCGCTGTTTGAAATTTCGAATTTTTATACCTAAAACATGTCAATTACTGAGAGCGGCGATGCGTCAAATTTTGCCCAAACCCTCCCCGGCAGTTTTCAAAATATCCCAAACATCCCAAATTCGACGCTTGAGCCATATTTTGGAGCCAAATTCTGGCTCTCTGCACGTATTCGTAGTTTGAAATTACGAATTTTATACCGAAAATATGCCAATTACTGAGAGCGGCGATGGGTCACATTTTGCCCAAACCCACATTGCAGTTTTGAAAATATCTCAAAAATCCCAAATTCGACGATTGAGCCATATTTTGGAAGCAAATTCTGGCTCTCTGTATGTGATTGCCGTTTGTAATTACTACTTTTTATACCGAAAATATGCCAATTACTAGGAGCGGCGATGGGTCAAATTTTTCCCAAACCCTCCCCGGTAGTTTTCAAAATATCCCAAACATCCCAAATTCGACGCCTGAGCCATATGTAGGAGGAAAATTCTGGCTCTCTGCACGTATTCGCAGTTTGAAATTAAGACTTTTTAAACCGAAAACATGACAATTACTGAGAGCGGCGATGGGTCACATTTTGCCCAAATCACCCTGAAGTTTTCAAAATATCCCAAACATCCCAATTTCGACGCTTCATCCATATTTTGGAGCCAAATTCTCACTCTCTGCACGTATTCACAGTTTGAAATTACGAATTTATACCGAAAACATATCAATTACTGAGAGCAGCGATGGGTCAAATTTTGACCCAAACCCTCCAAGGTTGTTTTCAAAATATCCCAAACATCCCAAACTCGAACCGTGATCCATATGTAGGAGCCAAATTTTGGCTATCTACAAGTATTCGCAGTTTGAAATTACGACTTATTATACCTAAAATATGCCAATTACTGAGAGCGGCGATGGGTCACATTTTGCCCAAACCCCCTGCAGTTTTCAAAATGTCCCAAACGTCCCTAATTCGACCCTCGAGCCATATTTCGGAGCCGAATTCTGGTTCTCTGCACGAATTCGCAGTTTGAAACTACGAATTTTATACCGAAAATATGCCAATGACAGAAAGTGGCTATGGATCACATTTTGCCCAAACCCTCCCTGCACTTTTCAAAATATCCAAAACATCCCAATATCGACGCTTGATCCATATTTTGGACCCAAATTCTCGCTCTCTGCACGTATTCGCTGTTTGAAGTTTCGAATTTTTATACCGAAAATATGCCAATTACTGAGAGCAGCGATGGGTCACATTTTGCCCAAACACACACTGCAGTTTTGAAAACATCAAAAACATTCTAAATTCGACGCTTGAGTCATATTTTGGAGCCAAATCCAGGCTCTCTGCTCGTATTCGCAGCTTGAAATTATGGTTTTTATAACGAAAACATGTCAATTACTGAGAGCAGCGATGGGTCAAATTTTGCCCGAACCCTCCATGGCAGTTTTCAAAATATCCCGAACATCCCAAACTCGACGTTTGAGCCATATTTTGGAGTCAAATTCTGGCTCTCTGTACGTATTCGCAGTTTGAAATTACGAATTTTATTTTACGAATTGTTTACGAATTTCATTTTAATTTACGAATTTTATTTATTTTACAGATTTTAACTACAAATTATAAAGGGAGGTTTCGTATTATTTAGATCTAAGAAAAGACATATGACAATGTTGTTTCCAAAACAAATTATAGAAATCATTGTGTTTTCATTAGAATTAACTAAAATGTTCCTGATTTTCCGTTAATATTACCGATGGAAGATGAACACGTAAAACCACTCTAATCCGGCTGAAACGTCGATATATGCATTAAAACAGAACTTCTACCCTTTTCAATATCTTACTCAGTATTTTAACGAGAAACAAATAGTTGATTGAAATTGAAGTATTTAAGGTTAATTTCGAAAAAATTATGTGTTCGCATCATTTGTATCGTATATTTATTGAATTAATAACAATAAACTGAAAATTCACAAAAACGTTGAAAAACGGAAAATCATTGCCTAATTCGATGATATTTTGTTTAAATCGCATGAACAAAAACGGGATTATAAACGTCAAAATATTGTTAAATTCGATGATTTTTAGTACAAAAGAAAATGCAAGAAAACTTGCCTAAAAATGCAATATTATGCGAAATTCTGAGATTTGATGGCTAAACCACATACCGTGAGAAAACGAAATATTCGAAATAGTATCGAAATATTGGTAAAACGAATATATTTACGTAAAATCACACTAAATGAAATACGTGAAAAAAGTCACTATTATACGAAATTTGAGGATTTTACCTTCAAATCATAAAGCGAGGTTTCGTATTATTTATATCCATGAAAAGAAATATGACAATGTTGTTTCCAATACAAATCATAAAAATCAATGTGTTTTCATTAGAATTAACTAAAATGTTCCTAATTTTCCTTTATATTACCGATGGAAAAGGTACATGTAAAACCGCTCTAATCCAGCGGAAACTTCGATGTATGCAATAAAAACAGAAATTTTCCCCTTTTCAATATTTTACCCAGTATTTTAACGAGAAACAAACAGTTGATTGAAAATGAAGAATTTAAGGTTAATTTCTAATCAATTATGTGTTCGCATCATTTTTATCGTATATTTAATGAATTAATAACAAAAAAACTGAAAAATCACAAAAACGTTGAAAACGAAAAATCATTGCCTGATTCGATGATATTTTGTTTAAATCGCATAAAGGAAAAGGGGAGATTATAAACGTTAAAATATTGCTAAATTCGATGATTTTTAGTACAAAAGAAAATGCAAGAAAACTTGCTTAAAATGCAATATTATGCAAAATTCTGAGATTTGATGGCTAAACCACATATCGTGAGAAAACATGAAGTAGTATCGAAATATTGGTAAAAACGAATATATTTACGTAAAGTCACGCTACATGAAAAACGTGAAAAAAATCGCTATATTACCAAATTTGAGGATTTTAACTTCAAATCATACAGCGAGGTTTCGGATTATTTAGATCCCAGAAAAGATATATAAAAATGTTGTTTCCAATATAAAGGATAAAAATCAATATGTTTTTATTAGACTTAACTTAAATGTTCCTGATTTTCCGTTTATATTACCGATGGAAGATGTACACGTAAAACCGCTCTAATCCGGCTGAAACGTCGATATATGCAATAATAACAGAACTTCTCCCCTTCTCAATATCTTACTCAGTATTATAACGAGAAACAAATAGTTGATTGAAAATGAAGTATTTAAGGTTAATTTCTTATCATTTATGTGTTTGCATAATTTTTATCGTATACATAATAAACTAATAACAATAAACTGTAATATAATACAATAAACCTTCTCCACCTTCTTCTGTAAATATCAAAGTTTAGTTATAAATCTAACTTTGCATTTGCACACCCCAAACACACATGAAAAAAACACCGGAACATGAAGGAACCGGCAAAAGAAACACAAAATACACACACAAACACAATCACCAGAAAGCACACACACCCAACAGCACAAGAACACAACACAGAAAACATAACATATCAAACACACATAGGAAACAAAACACAGTACAGGTCAAACAAAACACAACAAAACACAATGCCCAAACAGGGAGAGCCAAAAACATGGATACAAGACATACATATAGCAGACAAGGCAACAAATACAAAAATACAGGGAGTACACAAATCAAACACAAGTACTATGCATATTTATCCGGGAACTCCCGGACTGGGAAAGTACAAGCAGTAAGCCTCCCAAATCATGACGTCATCGGGCACCTGTCGACCAGGAGACGCACAAGGCCGAGGCCTCAAATGTGGCACTCTCATAAGTAAACCCCTTCTCCTGTGGCACCCAAATAGTAGAAGAGCACCAATGGATCAGATGCACCCAGTCATCCAAAGTGAGTTCCAACGACTGTGATCCACGGACCATGTCCCCAGAGAGAGGTTCCGCACTAGGGGGTTTTGCACTGGGATTCGCATTGGGACTTGCACTGGGATTTGCACTGGGTTTCGCAAATGGGCTTCTCACTGGACTTAGCACTGGGGGGACCCGCAGAGGGCTCAGGTGCGCCAGGGCCTCCGCCACCGAGCACGGGAGCTGAGGCCCCCCGGCGCACATCCTTCCTCAACACCATGATGAGGTCCCGATCATCAGGGGCAACCTCCCAATGTGAGGAGCCAACAGCAGGGGGCGACACAGGAGGCAGCACAGAGGGCCCCCCCCCCCCACAGCACCGCCAACCACGGCGGGAGACGCCGGAGCACCATACTCCCCCACCTCCACCCAAGGCACACCACGAAGGGATTACACACTCGGAACCTGCCTCGAGCGTTTGGAGAATGGATGCTGCCAATCGTCCGAGCTATCACAACAATCATCCCGCATCACAACATAACTTTACGACGAGCACTAAGCACGGCCCCTGAGAACCGCAGCTTCCACAACCGGGGGCACCGGACCACACACCGCAGGAGAAAACTCCTCGCAGACTTCCAGAGGGACAGGAGACACCGTGTCCGGGGATGGAATAGGCAGGGGCGTCCGAGACGGGGCAGCCTGGGGTGTCAGGGATGGCTCATGTGGGGAAGCCGGGAGTGGGGGCGGGGCTGCCCCAACCTCCATGTCAACACCTACACCACCACCCATATCCGCACCCAGGTGAACCGCAGGATTCAACACCGGGGCATCCACCTGCAGGGAAACAACATACATCCCAGCACTTGGATTCAGGTCCGGGGCCGACAATGGGGGAAATTCCAATTCTTGAAAGAGGTTAATAGGATTGACCTGGCACTCCTCACACCCCGCAGCCTGGTGGCCCCTGTAGGCAATACCTGAAACATGTCCGGGGCTGGCCCACGTGAAACACTTAATAGGGAACGCCAACAGCATGATGGAGGACGGTATAGGAACCCTGAGGTGCATGGCGAGAGTGTGGGTCCCACACGGGACCCCCTTCCATCTCCTGGTGGGGACGGCGTTCATCCTCACATGAAGGACCCGCCGAAAATGGGCAAATTACCTACGTAGAAGGTCCTCAGGGAACTCGAGGGGCGTCCCATGCACCGCCACATACATCGTCGTACCACAGCGAACAGAGAAGGTCACTGATCCACCATCACCAAGAAGAGTGAAAGAGCGCCCATCATAGCACGTGACGAGATCACAGTAAATCTCTGAGGACCCGAACTTTATTATCGCCCGGCTCCCAGCAAGCAGCTGCAAACCACACATAGCCTCCACAGGATCATGTAACATGTTTTGAGTAACACCACCTCCACTGCCTGGTAGGAAGCTTTCCCGGAAAACTCCAGGCCAATCGAGTCCTGCCTGGCGACAGGAGGCACAGGCCTTCCCATTCTGCAGACCGTCACAGCCCCAGGGGCCCCACAGGACAACACGGCAGCAAGCCACGTCAGCAGTTACACTCGGGCCCGCACACCACGCTGGGTTAACAAGAACTCAGGTGCGGGTTGTTGTGGTTGGCGTTGCATGCGTGGACTGTCAACATTCACATGCATGTCAGTGCACCACATATTCTTACTTCTTCAAGTTATTTAAATTAAGAATAATATGTGTGTATTTGAGTTAACTACCACTGTCATATGTTAGCTTGTGGCATTGTCAGAAGTTGCCAGGCTAGCTTATACATGATTGATTAAAGAAGCAGATTGCCATTTTGCTTTCAGGAAATTTCATAGAGTGCACAGGAGTGTGGGGAAATCTGGCTCTAGTTTAATACTAATAAAATGTATAATTTTATGAATGCAAGATAATTATTAATTCTAAGATAGCTTGAAGGACCAGAATGCGTTATTAAATGAGAGAACCAGTGACTTATGGATCTATGTTTACATGTGAATAAATTCTATTAAGCAATGACTGTAAATTCTATACATTCAAGAGCCAGACTCCCATGACACATTTTGGGGGGTCTTCTATAAGATTAGTCTATGTGTAACATATGTAATAATAATAATGATAATATGCACACACATAGATAATGAGAAAAATATATAATACAAGAAATACTACTGCAAAATTAAGATGAATAATTAATCAATGCAATATAGTATATATGGACTCTAAATAATAAAAGTACTATCTACAATGAAAACTGATTAAATCTCAACCGTGACAGAGGGACGTAGATGTAGCCCACTGTACAACAGTCTGGAAACAGCTTGAGATAGCGATACTTGGAACACGTGATGGTGTGGCGGTCACACACTTCCTCAGAGGTGTTGCACCATGCTGCAATAATGAAATTCCTAAATTTCCACTCCGAACTAGTATTCACACACATAAATGTAATATCTAAATATTTGAAGGGGGAAGGAGCTGCACTTACATAGTGTTATTTTTATCGCCTGCAGCGTCACGACATGGCATCTACATGAATATATTTAAGAGCTCGTTAAATAGAACAAAGGTAAAAATGCCTGCCGAACTGGTGGCCGTGATTCTGGTAAGCTACGTCCTCAATCTAAAGCCCACAGATGTACGGATGCTTGCAGAATTGTCTGGTATAAAGTGACCGCTTTGAACACCGTACTGCCAGTTGATCTAATATGGCGAGAGTCCTCTCTGCTTCCTTCCCGAAAGTCGCGCATGAGCATTAGCTCGTAGTGGGGGCTCGAGCATAAATTATATTTATTTATTAAAGCTAAATAGGGAAGGAAGTGTTTATGAATACTATTGATAGTTCAATTAAATACTATATGTGATGATGTTTCATTCTCACAGTGCAGGTCAGTTAATGTAGACTGCACAAATAAAACAAGACTCGTTTGGAGGTGGAAATGATTTTAGATTATGATATTATTTACTAGAACAGCGATCAAGCTGGGTAAATGAATTCCAGTAAATTGTTGTATACTAAATAAAGTAAACCTATTACTAAATAATTATTCCTAATTAAGGCAAGTAAATGGTTGAACTTCTATTAGACCTACAGATATGCGGAAATTTATTCTCCGTGAGTGGCTGACGCAACACTTCACAATTCTAGAAGAAATTACATGATGTTCCACAACCTAATGCAATGAATACTATGATACTAAACTACGAATTAGTAGTGTTAGTTAATTATTACGCTTAGTACAAGAAATACATCCCATTGTACTAAGGATTAGTAAATGAGTATGAAGCCTAATACAGGAAATACATCCTATTGTATAAGGGATGAGAAAAATTGTTGGAAATTTCCAACAAGGCTACTGCACGAAATTATAACTTTCTTAATGTAGCAGCTAGAAGGTTGGAATTGGGTGTCTTTGAAACGCAGACATCCTCAGCTGTCCAGAAAACTCGCGATTGTCGTTGTAGCATTGCTGAGTAAATAGTTAGAGCATTAGCATGACTTTTAGTTCCTGGCTGCCCAGATACAGGGAGGGAAGCCAGACGTTGTTCTAACAGTTTCCCTGGCTGGTGTGGGTGAGCGTCACCGGCTGGTGGTTCTCATTGGTGGAGGCATCATGGGCCTCTAAGATGCTGCCACCTGATTGGCTGTCTCAAAAGACAAAGGGAACGTCGCGGGTACCTTCCCACCCATAGGAAGGCATTCTGATGGGCGTAGCTGAGCTGTGTAGACGTGGTATTCTGTTTTAATCAGCAAGCTCAAATATATAAATTCAGTCTAAGCATTACCGTCACAGAATCCGGTACCCGCTGGGTGCATATAGTTATAATTATTCGAAGATACAAGGACATGTACTCCACGCCACATGTATTCATTGCCAATGCACCAGGACTGTAGCAGATATATCCGTGATCATCGGCGTAAAGAAGAGCGACCCATCGCCATATCGCTAAGTGAACTGTGTAAAGGAAATCTAGGAATATGGTTCCAAGAGTTTGAGTAAAAATGTAAAAAAAATAGTGGACTGTTTATTTTGTTTATTGTGCTGTTCATCCCGTGTGCTTATCATGTGGTGTCCATCTCGTTCCATCAGTGATACACCATTGTGCCTTCACCAAAGCACGCTATTGAAATTTTCTCCGGTGTGTGCCCCAAATGCACCCCTGTCTTCTCCAGTATCCTGGGAGGCAGGCCATTCCCGTCCTTGTGGTCCTGTGGCTCGCTGCCTCGCTGTGCAACCCGTCCTCTTAAAAAGAACGTCACTTTTGGCTCGTATGCGCGATATGGCCAAATTTGGACGTAATTTGAAATGAAATCGACTCACAAAAGTGACGTTCTGTTCCGTTTTCTATTTGAGTTGTCCGGCGTACGCGCAGAGGTTATGAGAGGACACTTTAAATTAACGCTTTTCATAACGTTTTGAAACTTTATGAGAATTTCCTGCCCACCTAACCTACCAGAGGACCCTTAACTAACTGTTGTTGAAAAAAAAAATCCTAAATTTATTTTCATATTTTTTTCATTTTCAAATTACGTCCAAATTCGGCCATACGGGCAAACGGCCAAATGCGACGTTCTTTTTAAGAGGACAGGTTGACCTCCATTCCCACCTCACCTCACCTCCCGCGGTCCAGAGAATGATGCACCTGGGCTGCCTGTGTAGTGTTCGATCTTCAATCAACAGTGGAATCATAGTAAGTAAGAATGTAATGTGGATTGTGGAAGGATATCGGTATAATCAAAGTGAGAACTCCATTTAGTTAATTATTGTATCATTCCTCTGAAGTGCATTGTTTCCTTGCGCTGAATTAAGTCAGCTGACCAGTCTGTTGTCCTTCATAATCCCGTCACGGGAAGAGGTTCCACAACCAAGGAAAGCACGATAAGAGTAGGCCGGCTACAGCTAATCTGTGTGATAACTGTAACCAGACCTGAATGTGATTGTTATCTTACTCTTTGTACACATTTAGTATTTGTGTGTTTTATATTATTTGTGTTGGATTGTTAGTGTGGTTTAATTATACTATCACTCCGTGTTGTCTTTCTTTTCTTTCATTCCAGAAGACAAGCAGTAATAAAAGTAAGAGATTACTTACTTTATTGTAATTGTGTTATCACTGACATTATAATACATTTTGTGACTGTTGTGTTGTGTTGTTCAGTGCTGTGGTTAAGCATTGAGCTTTGTATTTTTCTACTGTATTTGTGTTGGTCTACGTGACCCGGTGTTGTGTTGAATTGTGATCATTATGGTGAAGTCAGTGTTATTGAATTAATGTAATTAATTGCCATCATTGGTAGTGCGAGGTGATTAGCAATCGTGTTGACTAACCAGTGTTTGTCAAGTTTTTTTTTATTTTTATTTTTACATGCAAACATGCAAATTAAATACAATAAAAAAACAATGAGAAACACATTACAAAACAAAGATAAACAAAGAAAACCCATCAGCCAGAAGGGCCGACAGGACAGCATAACAAATTACAAAACTCAAAAAGTCATGTAAAATACAGTACAAAGGATAAATACATGCAGTACAAAGGATAAACAAATACAGTACAAAGGATAAACAAATGCAAAACAACAAAAACACAGGCGCATATCAAACAGTACAAAACCATCGGTACACAACAAACAAAACAAAACACCGGCCTGAAGGACCAATACCCAAAATACAAAAACACAATAAAATATAATAACACAATAAAATTTCCGCACAAAAACCCCTCACGTAAGAGAGCAAACAGCATAGCCAGAAGGGCACATAATACAACAAATCAAAGAAACATAATTCATGAAAAGGTATAGCCTAAATAACAAGAAACAGGGACATGTAGAAAACAAAGACGACATCGGCCTGAAGGGCACACAATAAACATCACATAACAGACCAAAGTCCAAGACACACTCGATACACACAGCAAGCACACGGACTATCAAGACTGCGCATACTTTTCCGGCCACTCCGCTGCCGGGAAAAGAATACAATACGCATCCCACAGCACCAGGAATTCGTCCAAAATAGGGGGACTAAGGGTCGTCCGAGGATCGGGCATCGAAATCGGCACACCCTCAACAAATACCCGATCCTCTGGAACCCAGACAGTCGAGGGGCACCACGGAACAGGCAGCACTCGGTCATGAAAGTGAATATTCACAGGGTTGGTCTTCGAATCGTACGCCACGCCGTTGGCCAAGATGAACGGGACGGGCTTCCCCTTACAGGCGCGGGCAACGGGCAGCGCACTCGTAACCTCGGCAGCCCCACAGGGCTCCGCAGCAACCACCGGACGGGACACCTGCAGGGGCTCCCCTCGCCGAACATCCTTCTTTAGTAACAACACTAGGTCGCGGCCTGCACCAGCACCCCCCTCACCAACATCCGGAGGAGCAACCACCCCCCACTGCGGGGAACCGCCGACAGAAGAAACAGGAGGTGAATCATACACACAATCCTTGGCATCAGCAGGTACATGGACGTCAGCGTCCACCACCTCATTTCCCGAAGACCCATCGGCGTCGAAACCCTCCACATCAGCCCATGCAGTAGAAGAACGCCTGGACCGCTTGGGCACCGGGCGCACATCCTCAGAGCCGGAGGCGGACCCAGAACCACGGGCATCACAAGCCGCGCGGACCAACGCCCGTCTCATGACTGCAGCAGCCTCAACCGCAGGGGGAACCGGACCACACACAACCGGGGACCCCACAGCCACTTCAGCACCCAGCACAGCCGTGATCCGAGGCGAGGAGGCAGGGCCAGGCGCAGCATCTGAAGACAGGTGAACAGGCGGTGAGGAGGGCGCAGCATACAGGCCCACTGGAGCAGCAGGGACAGGAGCAGGAGGATCCACCGATAGCATCGCAACAGCCTGAGGAGGGCCGGCGACATCCGGGGGAACGTCAGGGGACGCCGGGGGAGCCGCAACAACGAGCCGGTCGGTCTCCGCATCCCCGGAGTCCTCGTCCAGGGGAAGCGGAGGGAAATCTTCTTCCCTAAAGAGGTTGACAGGGGCAACCGGAGCCGCCTCGCACCCAGCAGCCTGATGCCCCATCAAGCCACACCGGAAACAGGTCCGAGGCTGTCGGGCATAGTACACCCGGATGTAGTACCCCAGAAGCCAGACCGAAGATGGAATATCCGACCGCAGGCGCATCCCCAAGGTGCGAATGTTTGTCCGCCTCCCGGCATACCTCCCAGAGGATATCGTGTTGACCCTCACACTGATGACTGGCCCAAACCGCTGGAAGTAACGCCGCAGAAGATCCTCGGGAAACTCCAGGGGCGCCCCATGCACACTGACATAGGTCAGCGCACCACTCCGGTCTGATATGGAGACTGAGCCGGCACCACCCGGCAACGACAACGAGCGTCCCTCGTAACGACCGAGGAAATCACGGTACACCGCCTCCGTCACCAGCTTGATGACAACACGATGGGCAGTCACAAGCTCAATCCCGTCGACGTCCAGCACAGGGACATGAAGCAAGTCACACAGAACCACTGCTACTTCCGGATATCCAGCACGCCCAGAGAACTCCAGGCCCACGGAGTTCACGCGCTTAATTGATGGAAGGGGACCACCCATGGTAAGCCCAACACCTGCCACGTCCGCACTCAGCCAGCCAGGCAACAACACTGGGGGGGGGGGGCAGCGACGCCCCGCCACCTGGCGACCAAACAGCTAATAACCCCAGCAGGCACGGAGGGACACGTCCGCACTCCACGGCTGCTCAGGGTCCAGTTTGTGTTTGTCAAGTGGTCTCAGTGATCAACTAGTGTTAACATAATTGAGTTGTTAGCCCGGCGAGGAGTGAGGACCTGGGTGTCGCTGCTGACGTGGCTTGTGTCCCATGTTTTTGCTGAGGGGCCCCTTGGGCTGTGACGGTCTGCAATCATGGGGGGCCTGTGCCCCCTACACCAGGCAGGCCTCCATTGGCCTGAAGTTCTCTGGGATTGATTCGTACCACGCTGTGGAGGTGATGATAATTGATATGCTACGTGTCCCAGTGGAGTCTGTGTGTGGTGTGCAGCTGCTTGCCAGACTGCGGACGATTGTCAAGTTCGGCTCCCCGGCGATTTATCAAGATCTCGTCATGCGCTGTGATATGCGCTCATTCCATCTTCCTGGAGATGGTGGGTCGGTGACCCTCTCAGTCCGTTGTGGAGCCACGACGTATGTGGCAGTGTATGGGATGCCTTTTGAGTTCCCTGAGGATCTCCTACGTTGGTGCTTTGCCCGGTTTGGGCGGGTCCTACATGTGAGGATGAATGCCATCCGTACCGGGAGATGGAAGGCCCCGGACCTGTCTCCATGTGCTGAACAGTCTGTTGATTCCCTGCCGGTTTCTGTCCCGGTGTTGGGTGGTGGTGTGGATGTTGACGTGGGGTTTAGAGCGGCCCCGCCCCCGCCACTGGCTTCCCCACCTCCAACGTCCCTGCCCCTGTCGCCCTAGCCTGCCCCGTCTCGGCCGCCCCTGCCTGCTCGATCCCTGCATGTGGCATCTCCTGTCCCTTTGGATGTCCGTGGCGAGGTGTCTCCTGCGGTGTGTGGTCCGGTGCCCCCGGCCATGGAGGCTGAGGTTCTCAGAGGCTTGCCTTTGTTGGCGCGTCCGTCGGAGAGTTCTGCTGTGTTACGGGATGATGAGGGGAAAGCTCAGATGACCGGCAACCCGTCTCCAAGCACTCAAGGTGGGTCCCGAGAGTGTCTCCCTTTCGTAGGGCGCCTTGGGTGGAGGTGGGAGAGCACTTTGATCCGACGTCTCCCGCCGAGGTTGGCGGTGCTGTGGGGGCTCTGTTTTGCCTAGAGAGCCGCCCCCTATGCCTACTGCTGTTGGCTCCACTCGGTGGGAGGGTGCTCCTGTCGAGCGGGACCTCGTCGTGGTCTTACAGAAGGATGTGTACCAGGGTGCTTCTGCTTCTGTGCTCGGTGGCGGGGGCCCCGGCTCGTTTGTGTCCTCTGTGGGGTGTCTCCAGTGTACAGTCCGGCTGCACACCGGTTTGGGACAACAGGGTGCGTACGGGCCCATGGTGCTCGTCGACTATATGGATACCGAGGTTAAAGGGGTTTATTTATGGGGTACCTGATTGGATTTTATCTTGAGGTTATCTTGAAATGATTTCGGGGCTTAGTGTCCCCGTGGCCCGGTCCTCGACCAGGCCTCCACCCCCAGGACGCAGCACGGGACAGCTGACTAACTCCCAAGTGGCTATTTACTACAAGGTAACAGGGGCATTAGGGTGAAAGAAACTGCCCATTGTTTCTCGCCGGCGCCCAGGATCGGACCCGAATTCTTGATTCTTAGCTTTCCATAATTCAATTTTAGACATGCACCAAAGTTCTACATTAAAGTAAGTGGAATACTGAAGTAACTGAATGAAGACAAATGGTTTCCATTGAGTATAGTAATAGGAGTATGTTATGACCTGACTACCATGAAACGGTGGTGTGTGTTGATGGTTACCTTAGGATGATGGATGCCTCGGCCTTGTGCATCTCCTGCTAGACCGGAGTCCGAAGACGTCCAGCTGGTCTGGGAGGCGTACTGCTTGCTCTTCCAGGTACAGGAGTTTCCAGACAAGTATCGATAGTGCCTGTGTTTGATTGTATATGCCATATCTGTGATTTTGTTACCGTGTCTGCGGTTTTATGTTTGTTTTGTCTACGTGTTCGGTTTCGCCGTGTTGGGTAGTGTGCTTGTGTGTGTGCTCTGTGTGTATTTTTTTTGGTTGTGCTGTGCTGTGTGTTTTGTGTTCTGTTGCTTGTGTTGTTTCTAGGGCTGTTTCTACTCACCTAGTTGTACTCACCTAGTTGTGCTTGCGGGGGTTGAACTCTGGCTCTTTGGTCCCGCCTCTCAACCGTCAATCAACAGGTGTACAGTTTCCTGAGCCTAATGGGCTCTATCATATCTACACTTGAAACTGTGTATGGAGTCAGCCTCCACCACATCGCTTCCTAATGCATTCCATTTGTCAACCACTCTGACACTAAAAAAGTTCTTTCTAATATCTCCGTGGCTCATTTGGGCACTCAGTTTCCACCTGTGTCCCCTAGTGCGTGTGCCCCTTGTGTTAATCAGCCTGTCTCTATCAACCCTGTCGATTCCCCTGAGAATCTTGAATGTGGTGATCATGTCCCCCCTAACTCTTCTGTCTTCCAACGAAGTGAGGTTTAATTCCTGCAGTCGCTCCTCGTAGCTCATACCTCTCAGCTCGGGTACTAGTCTGGTGGCAAACCTTTGAACCTTTTCCAGTTTAGTCTTATGCTTGACTAGATAGGGACTCCATGCTGGAGCCGCATACTCCAGGATTGGTCTGACATATGTGGTATATAATGTTCTGAAAGATTCCTTACACAAGTTTCTAAAGGCCGTTCTTATGTTAGCCAACCTGGCATATGCTGCTGATGTTATCCTCTTGATATGAGCTTCAGGGGACAGGTCTGGCGTGATATCAACCCCCAGGTCTTTCTCTCTCTCTGACTCTTGAAGTATTTCATCTCCCAAATGATACCTTGTATCTGGTCTCCTGCTTCCTACCCCTATCTTCATTACATTACATTTGCTTGGGTTAAACTCTAACAGCCATTTGTTCGACCATTCCTGCAGCTTGTCCAGGTCTTCTTGAAGTCTCAAGCTGTCCTCCTCTGTCTTAATCCTTCTCATAATTTTGGCGTCGTCAGCAAACATTGAGAGGAATGAGTCTATACCCTCTGGGAGATCATTTACGTATATCAGAAACAGGATAGGTCCAAGTACAGAGCCCTGTGGGACTCCACTGGTGACTTCACGCCAGTCTGAGGTCTCACCCCTCACTGTAACTCTCTGCTTCCTATTGCTTAGGTACTCCCTTATCCACTGGAGCGCCCTACCTGTTACTCCTGCCTGTTTCTCCAGCTTATGCATCAACCTTTTATGGGGTACTGTGTCAAAGGCTTTCCGACAGTCCAAAAAAATGCAGTCCGCCCACCCTTCTCTTTCTTGCTTAATTCTTGTCACCTGATCGTAGAATTCTATCAAGCCTGTAAGGCAAGATTTACCCTCCCTGAACCCATGTTGATGGGTTGTCACGAAGTCTCTTCTCTCCAGATGTGTTACTAGGTTTTTTCTCACAATCTTCTCCATCACCTTGCATGGTATACAAGTTAAGGACACTGGCCTGTAGTTCAGTGCCTCTTGTCTGTCACCCTTTTTGTATATTGGTACTACATTAGCAGTCTTCCATATTTCTGGTAGGTCCCCCGTTTCCAGTGACTTACTATACACTATGGAGAGTGGTAAGCAAAGTGCTCCTGCACACTCTTTCAATACCCATGGCGAGATTCCATCCGGCCCAACAGCTTTTCTCACATCCAGCTCCAATAGGTGCTTTTTGACCTCATCTCTTGTAATTTCGAACCTATCCAAGGTCACCTGGTTTGCTGCCACCTCTCCCAGCGCCGTGATATCTCCCTGTTCTATTGTAAAGACCTCCTGGAACCTTTTGTTGAGTTCTTCACACATCTCTTTGTCATTCTTTGTGTACCTGTCATCGCCCACCCTAAGTTTAATCACCTGTTCCTTCACTGTTGTCTTCCTCCTGATGTGACTGTGTAGTAGCTTTGGTTCAGTCTTGGCTTTTTTAGCTATATCATTTTCATACCTTTTCTCAGCTGCTCTTCTCACACTGACATACTCGTTCCTGGTTCTCTGGTATCTCTCTCTACTTTCTGGTGTTCTGTTATTACGGAAGTTCCTCCATGCCCTTTTGTTCAGCTCCTTTGCTTTCATACATTCCCTATTAAACCACGGATTCTTCCTTTGCTTCTCTGTTTTTTCCTGTTGGGCTGGGACAAACCTGCTTACAGCCTCCTGACATTTTTGGGTGACATAGTCCATCATGTTTTGTACGGACTTGGTTCCGAGTTCTGTGTCCCATTGTATATCCCATAGGAATTTATTCATCTCCTCATAGTTTCCCTTTCTGTACGCCAGCCCTTTGGTTCCCAGTTCTTTTTTGGGGGTGATAATTCCTAGCTCAACCAGGTACTCAAAGCTCAATACACTATGATCACTCATTCCCAAGGGGGCTTCCAACTTAGCTTCCCTTATATCCGACTCATTTAGGGTAAATATCAGATCAAGCAAGGCTGGTTCATCCCCTCCTCTCATTCTTGTCGGTCCCTTGACGTGTTGACTTAGAAAGTTTCTTGTTGCCACATCCAGCAGCTTAGCTCTCCATGTGTCTGGGCCTCCGTGTGGGTCTCTGTTCCCCCAATCAATCTTCCCATGGTTGAAGTCTCCCATGATTAGAAGTCTGGATCCGTTCCTGCTAGCCACATAAGCTGCTCTCTCTATTATATTGATGGTGGCCATGTTGTTTTTGTGTGTGTGTGTGTGTGTGTGTGCGTGTGTGTGTGTGTGTGTGTTTGCCGGTTCCTGTGTTTGTTTTGTTTTGCATGTGTGGGGATCATTTCATTATGTTCTTTCGCGGTCCCTGCGTGTTCCGGTTATGACTTCCAGTCTGTCTTGGCTTTTAATCCTGCTTGTGTGGCCCTTCAGGCTGGCTTGTGTAATTTGATTTGTATTTATTTTGTACCATATCATTTCTGTATCTTTTTCATGTTTCCTGTTGTATGCTTGTTTGTTTCTCAGTTTTATGTTTCCTTTCTCTGTTGTTCTCATGTTTTGTTTGTGCTTTATGGATCACTGATAGTGCTGTTTTGCCTAGGTGTTTTTTTGTGTATTTAATGTACTTCATCAATGAAAGGAAAAAAGTTAACGTAATTCTTCGTGAGTTAATTTGACTGTCAAGTTTGACAGGACTTAGAGCGGTTACTCAGGGATTGCTAATTACCCGGTGTTTGTTGACTGATTTCATTAAGTCTAGTTTGGTTGCTTGACTGTCTGTGTTGACAGAGTGTAATTAACGTAATTTATCTTGTTTTGGTTTGACTATACTGGAGACAGATTAACGTAAATGGATTCACTAATTAACGTAAAAGTGTTGTGACTTGTTTGATTGAAATTGATTAGATCAATTATCATCTGTCAATCATAGTGTTGTAACGTAATTTATTGATTTGACTGTCATACTGAGAGACAAGCCTTAACGTAATTAACTGAGTGTTGCACGGAGGACTGTCCCTGTGACAGGTCTGTCTGTTGTTGTTATTATATTGTTTTGCCGCAGTTGTCACGAAGTGCTACTTGCGTCTGAGTGGTCGCCCACTGTTTCAGTATTGGAACATTGGATATATTGGAACCAAGAGCGGTCTGTACCAGAAGTTCGATTATTCCGGCCTGTATAGTGTTGACAGCGCCACTACGGACTTTAACGCAGCGTTAAACTATTGTTGCCTTATATTGCTAATAATAAGTTTTTATGAATAAATTGTTATTGATGGAACTACAAATGCCTTTCCGTTCACACCTCCTGAGACCCTTGTCTCCATTTATTAACTTTGCCATACGCTTGAAAGTGACACTTTGTGTTGCTCTGGATACTTGGACTCGAGCTAATTTCATAGCCACACATACCAAAAAAATCACTGGTGTGAGAACCGAGTAGCTACTCTGACAACTGCCTTCAACAGTTACGGAAGCACACGAGCCAGTGCATCATAGAGTGCCAAGGATTTGGACTCTGATGGCTGCTCTACGCCACCTGTGCAGTCCTAAAGTAATAAGCTGTCATTACAGCATTTGTTTGTTGTCAGTGCAGCCCTTTCTGACTGAGGTCATTTGTATTAGTGATATATTCCCACAGGATACAATCTCACAGGCATAGGGCTAGAATGTACATTGTTGAGAGCTCTTAAAAACTACATATATATATATATATATATATATACATATATATATATATATATATATATATATATATATATATATATATATATATATATATATATATATATATATATATATATATATATATATATAGTGATATCAATATTTTTTGCAGTCGGGTAAACAGTTCAAACTCTGTCATAACTTAAAATTTGTATTGGTTTATTTGTTTGTCATTTCATATTTTCTTCTCGACTGACAGAAGGTAGTGAGATACCTTTCAGGTATACATCAGGGGGTGTATGACATACTCTTTATGTGGGGAGTAGTGTTGGTTGCTCCTGTGTACTTACACAAGTTGTGCTTGCGGGTGTAATGATCTGTGCTCAGGCCATTGCTTTTCCCCTCTCCCCTTCCCCTTGCTTGTTCACCCCCCCCTCCATCCCCACGTTGCCTCATAGCTCCTTTTCCTTTCCCCTCCCATGTTGTCGAGCCGGCCTCACCGGTCATGACACTCATCAAGTGTCGGTAGGCAAGGGACACTATCCATCCATTGCAGACCATATGTTTCCCTCTTCCAAACCTCTCCAATCCCCTCAGCCGTCCCCCAATCGTTTCCCCTCTTTCCCATATCTTTGCTATTGCCATTGACAAATTTGAGGGCTCTAAAACTCAGTGCCATAAAACCGTAGTTCTTCAATTTCGTTTGGGGTGGCTGGCCAGAGCAGCTTGTTCCCACGAGCTTGGTTGTACCGCTCTTCCTGTTACATGAAATTTCTGTCAAGAAAAACAGACCTTTATGGACAAGCCTAACCTGGAGTTGATTGGTTGAAAGCCAGGGAGGCCTAGGAGGCGGGGTTAGGTTCATGGCATTCTTTAGCCTAAGACTCAAGAGGCGGAGTCTCTCGGGGTAGTGCCTGATAACCATTAGCCAAGCCTTCAGAGCACCCAGTTTGGGTTTGAATTCATATGCTCTAGTCTTTGAAAGGCTGGGCTTAGATGGGCCTAAGGAACTTAGAGTGGGTGGAGCATGTTTCCACTGGTAAGCTTGTTTCATCGTTAAAACAATATTAGTCAGTGTGGAACTTGGGTACAGGTCAGGTGACCTGGAGGACAGCCACTCTACATCTGTGGCTGGTTTTGCAGGAGTAAGGTAATGTCAGTCTGAGTTTTGGTACATCAAAGTAATTGCACTTCGGTTATATTGCCTCTTAGGGATATATATTTAGAGTACAATATATTTAAATTTGATTTAAATAACGTGTCAATTATTAAATTAAGTGATTATCAATGTATTTTGTGGTTTAGTTATCTGTTCCCCCATTATTTTTATTAATGATGAGTCGTTTTTATATGTCGTGTTTATGTGCTGTACTAGACATCCCCCTGTGTTCTACTTCATTTCATGAATATTAAAGTTGCCTTTGATTCCTCAATAAGTAAAGTAAAGATTTCGATATTATTAATCCCCAAGAATCTTATTACCAAGACCTTATTATTTTCTTATTACTTATCTTATTATTAATAAAGGCATCTTATTACCAAGATTCCTATATTCCCAGTGAATAACTTATCCGAGTTCATGATTATTGATTTCTGTCCTTCCTGGGAGATCAGTAATCCAGACTCATTCATGTATCAGGAAGGTGGTGGCAGAGTTCATTTAAGTTTTTATTCATTATTTAAAAATTTATAAACCCTTCATATGTTGCTCCCCCCCTCCCCCGTCATTCAATATTTCAAATTTAATATTAGCTGGTAGTTCAGTGAGGGTCACAGTGAGCTCGCAAGCAGTGTTAAATTGGGGGTGTTAGGTGAGTAAAGAGAATAGAGCAGGTGAGATTATGACACGGGGGTTGAGCTCTGGCACTTTGTTTGTGTGTGTGTGTTTGTGTGTACTCAGCTAGTTGAACTCACCTAGTTGTGCTTGCGGGAGCAGAGCTCTGGTACTTTGGTCCCACTTCTCAACCGTCAATCAACTGATGTACAGATTCCTGAGCCTACTGGGCTCTATCATATCTACATTTGAAACTGTGTATGTAGTCAGCCTCCACCACATCACTGTCTAATGCATTCCATCTGTTAACTACTCTGACACTAAAATAGTTCTTTCTGACGTCTCTGTGGCTCATTTGGGTACTCAGTCTCCACCTTCTTTGCGTACCACCCATGTTAAACAGTTTATCCTTATCTTTCCTGTCAATTTGAGATTTTCCCTGAGAATTTTGTAGGTAGTGATCATGTCTCCTCTTACTCTTCTGTCTTACAGTGTCGTGAGTTGCATTTCACGCAGCCTTTCCTCGTAACTCATGCCTCTTAGTTCTGGGACTAGTCTAGTGCCATATCTCTGAACTTTTTCCATCTTCGTCTGGTGAGTGACAACCCGCCAAACACACACCGAAACTACGACGTTGGTACAACGTTCCAACAAGTTTTAACACCTCCTAACCAGTTATAACAACCAATATAGCAAGTTGTAACAACGTTCTAATACGTCATAAACACGTTAAGCCAAGATGTAACAACTTTATTACAAGTTGTAACAAGCGGAAAATAGAGACAGTTTCGGTTTGTGTTTCCAGGGAAGGTACGGGCTCCATGCTGGGGCCTCATACTCCAGGATTGGTCTTACATATGCGGTATACAAGGTTCTGAATGATTCCTTACCCAGGTTCCTGAAGTCAGTTCTGATGTTAGCCTTCCTCGCTTATGCCGCAGATGTAATTATTTTACATCTGTGCTTCAGGAGACAGGTTTGGTGTGATATATACTCCTAGATCTTTCTCTCTGTCCGTTTTATGAAGTACATCATCTCCTATTCTGTATCCTGTGTCTGGCCTCTTATTTCCACCGCTTAGTTTCATTACCTTGCATTTACTCGGGTTGAACTTTAGTAGCCATTTGTTGGGCCATTCATTCAGTCTGTCTAGGTCATCTTGCAGCCTCCTACTATCTTTCTCTGTTTTAATCCTCCTCATAATTTTTGCATCGTCAGCAAACAATGAGAGAGGAACGATTCTATACCCTCTGGGAGATCATTTACATATATCAGAAACAGTATACGGCCAAGGACTGAACCACTCCACTCGTGACGTATCGCCAATCTGAGACCTCACCCCTCACAGTGACTCGCTGTCATCTGTTGCTTAGGTACTCCCTTATCCAATGGAGTACCTTCCCTTTCACTCCAGCCTGCATCTCCAGCTTTTTCACTAGGCTCTTGTGTAGTATTGTGGCAAGGGACTTTGGTAATCCAAAAATATGCAGTCTGCCCACTCCTACCTTTCTTGCCTGATTTTTGTTGCCTCGTCATAGAATTCAGTTAATCCTATGAGGTAGGACTTGCCATCCCAGAACCCATGTTGATGCTGTGTCACTAAGTTCTTTCACTCCAGATGATTCATTAGCTTTTTTCGCACAATCTTCTCCATCAGCTTGCACAGTATGCAAATTAGGGACACGGGCTTATAGTTCAGTACCCCTGTCTATCCCCCTTCTTGTATATCGGGACTACTTTAGCTGTCTTCCAAATTTTTGGCAGTTCCCTTGTTACCAGTGATTTGTTATACATTATGGAGAGTAGGAGGCACAGTGCTTCTGCTCCTTCCTATAATATCTAAGGGGAGATTCCATCTGGCCTATAGCCTTTGTCACATTCAACTCTTGCCAAAGCTTCGTTACGTTCCCTTTGATAATCTCAAACTCTTCTAGTGGTTCCTGTGTGAGAGTTTGTGATGACTTAGATAAGTTGGAATAAATGAAATTGGTATAAGGAATTGAACTCGGAAAATTTCTAAGAATTTTCTTTATTCTTTAACCTTATTCCTGTCGTGATATTCAATTAGGTCGTCCTGAGGAAGGACTTGCTTAGCTAACACACCAGTGTAGTAAGCAGCTCATTCTTCACTTTGGGACCATATATGACAATTGACTAGGCGCGAGCAAACGCCGAGACCCGAATGAAAATTGATATCCCCTCCACTAGGCCGTCGACCTTCGCCATTCGCCGAAGCGAATCTAACGAGTAGGTCCTGGGCTCTCACAACAATAATTTATTGTTGTGTGGTGCCGTATATTTGGTCCAAAACTCAGAATCAGTCTCAATTTGATTAGTCGAGTGTGCAGTACACTTGCATATTATAATGTGTGGGGTGTAACGAAAAGACCGTGTTAAACAAAACTTAGTTTATTCAATAAAGTACTAACTATTACAACAAACAAAAAGAAATATCAATGACGTTACTCGAAATCCTTCCTGTGACGCTATCAATGACAGCTAGACACCAGCCCCTCGGACTGCATAATGAACTAACTCGAACATAAGCGTGACCACAGAGGAATCAGCAAGCAAGCAAGACCTAACAGATCTATAATCACAATTACAACAAATGACACAGTGGGTTCTGAAACACGTCTCCAGTAACCTCCTAACTGTTCTACGCCTCAGTACAGTTTACACCTGCTATGGCGGTTGCAATGCAATCAAATCAGTAGCCTTTCAATGACAACAATGACTAATGGGTTCACTGGCACTCCAGCACCCTTCCTCAAATTAATCCTTACGTTAACACTCCGTCCCACGGACGATCAACAATCAATAACAATTGATTTACGTTAATAACACAATAACATTTATATTAATAACAAAATAACATTTACATTAATTTAATAACTCTTACAACTGTCACTAGTAACGCGGAAATTACACAACACTCTACCCGTCGAGCATTCAGTGAGAAAATCCCATCAATCCCTGTACTCACAGACAGCTGATTAATCTCTTTAGTAGTTACGTTAATTTACGTTAATCGGTTACTAATCACTCAGCGATGGTAAACTCTGATTTACAATGTCCAACGTGCTAAGAGAACTGTAATCACTCGTGGTTACCTTTAGAGTAATTAATTATTATCCTCAAGATCAATAATTGAACAGTTAAATACGCAACCTTTTACACTGACTCAGCAATTTACATTAAGGTATGAATTCCGTCTGAGCCTTCCATACTCAGACCAATTCAGGTAGCTAATAACAGTAATTAGGCACCACGTTTACGTTATTCTAAAATGACGTTACTCCTCCCACGAGTCAATCAAGTGCCGGAACTTCCGGACAGATAAATAACGACGTTACGTTAATGGAACAATGGAGCCTTCGTGTGAGTCGATCAAACAAGGATCGAGGTTAATTACTTTGACTTGCTGAAACACGTCAATTACCCGGCCCACTGACCATTTATTACGACAGACAATACTCTAATTCTTTTCTGGCTGATGGCTAGGCTCATTGAGACTACCGTAGCTGCTTGGAAGGAAAGTAAATTAACCCAAACGTATTTTACGTTACTCAAATTGTCAAGGAACAAATTCTCTTAAAGCAATGGGCGTTCCCTTGGTTACATTATATTAATTGCCTCGCAATCACCTCACTGAATACTGGACTTCGATGTCCTACCAGATAAACAGGAGAATATATGTATACCCAAGTATTCGTCTACAGCCGAGTTCACCCACGACAATAACAAATCACACTAACAAATCACAGTGATTTACGTTACAATCCGGTTGCAATGACAATACTGCAGAACTTAGTAAAATAACATACAGGACATGAACCCTCTAGAACACTGCCCCACAATGATTTACTGAACTGCAATCGCATACGGTGATTGCTCAACTCTAGCAACAATTGCTAACAATGACAACCCCTTTGCAATAACACACACGGCAAGTACTCTAATTTTCAAGTATTAGAATACTGCACACACTTACTTACTCTTGCAAATGACCAACGGTGTCCTCCAAATAACCCCTTAGGACACAGGTCCACAATTTGCAATCACCACAGTAAATAACACAATAACACTGGGCACCGTGACACTACGATCATATATATATAATTACTGCTGACACATGTAGCCTACAGCTATCAAACGTTATTGGGAACACTAAGGAGATCCCGCACTCCTTAAATCACATGGGTGAGTGATTTATCGATCCCGCAGGCCGATAAACACTACCGAGTTATGTTACTCGACAGAGCGACGGCGGTCTCTGCAGACAGCCTCGTCACTCACCAAATTCTACCAAAATTACGTTAATATTGCAACCACAATACATTATATATATATATATATATATATATATATATATATATATATATATATATATATATATATATATATATATAACTGAAAACTCACACCCCAGAAGTGACTCGAACCCATACTGCCAGGAGCAACGCAACTGGTATGTACAGGGACGCCTTAATCCGCTTGGCCATCACGACCGGACAATAAGGAAGTGATAGCCGAAGCTATTTGAACCACTTCCCCGCCGGCACTCGGATGGTAATCTTGGGCATAGCGTTTTATCAAATCACCTCATTTTTTGGGGCAACACGTGAGGAACACAAATGCGTTTGTGTTCGCATTTATATATGCGAACACAAACGCATATATATATATATATATATATATATATATATATATATATATATATATATATATATATATATATATATATGTCGTACCTAGTAGCCAGAACGCACTTCTCAGCCTACTATGCAAGGCCCGATTTGCCTAATAAGCCAAGTTTTCGTGAATTAATTGTTTTTCGACTACCTAACCTACCTAACCTAACCTAACCTACCTTTCTCGGCTACCTAACCTAACCTAACCTATAAAGATAGGTTAGGTTAGGTTAGGTAGGGTTGGTTAGGTTCGGTCATATATCTACGTTAATTTTAACTCCAATAAAAAAAATTTACCTCATACATAATGAAATAGGTAGCTTTATCATTTCATAAGAAAAAAATTAGAGAAAATATATTAATGCAGAAAAACTTGGCTTATTAGGCAAATCTGGCCTTGCATAGTAGGCTGAGAAGTGCGTTCTGGCTACTAGGTACGACACATATATATATATATATATATATATATATATATATATATATATATATATATATATATATATATATATATATATATATATATAAGTGTGTGTCGTACCTAGTAGCCAAAACGCACTTCTCGGCCTACTATGCAAGGCCCGATTTGTCTAATAAGCCAAGTTTTCCCGAATTAATATATTTTCTCTAATTTTTTTCTTATGAAATGATAAAGCTACCCATTTCATTATGTATGAGGTCAATTTTTTTTATTGGAGTTAAAATTAACGTAGATATATGACCGAACCTAACCAACCCTACCTAACCTAACCTAACCTATCTTTATAGGTTAGGTTACGTTAGGTAGCCGAAAAAGTTAGGTTAGGTTAGGTTAGGTAGGTTAGGTAGTCGAAAAACAATTAATTCACGAAAACTTGGATTATTAGGCAAATCGGGCCTTGCATAGTAGGCCGAGAAGTGCGTTCTGGCTACTAGGTACGACATATGTATATATATATATATATATATATATATATATATATATATATATATATATATATATATATATATATATATATATATATATATAGGCCTCATTCTCAATGCATCCAAGTGTGAAATAATCTCCCGCAACCCAGACATCACTGGGCAAATACAAAATGTTCTTCCAGACATTCTCATTGTCGAGCCACCGGACTGCACTCTCCTGGGTGCCCCCATTGGCCCACGAGCAATCGAGGAGGTCCTGGCTGCAAAAATCACTGATCTAAAGAGAATGCTGGACAGGATTGACAAGGTTGATGCCCATGATGCTCTCTTTCTCCTCACAAGATGCCTGTCTCTCCCTAAGTTGACCTACTTTCTGAGATGTTCTCCATCCTACAGCAGCCCTAAGTTAAATATGTATGACACCCTTCTGAGGTCCATGCTGGTGAAAGTCCTGAACCTGCCATTGGACGACTCTCAGTGGGAGCAAGCAACCCTTCCTGTAAGACTTGGCGGCCTTGGTGTCCGCACAGCCTCCCAAATTGCTCTACCAGCCTTCCTTTCCTCCTCCCACGCATCGCACGACCTCGTCAGAGACATCTTACCTGCAACCTTGAGAGATTCAGCAGGAATACACGATCCTGCTTTCACTGAATGTTCAAATCAGTGGGATGTTCTGGCAGCCCCAGCAACCATTATAGAGCCAACAAAACAACATAAACAGTCCGGCTGGGACCACCCTCTAGTGGAAAAAGTAGCTGATGCCATGCTCAGCGCCGCAACATCAGACAAGGAGAAAGCCCGCCTCAGAGCAGTGCGTGCCCCCCATACAGGAGACTTCCTCCTGGCAGTACCCATGTCAGCAATGGGCACTCGCCTAGATCCAGAATCCCTTCGTGTAGCAGTGGCCCTCCGCCTTGGTGCCCCAATTCACACTGAATACAAGTGTATTTGCAACAGGGTGGAAGCAGACCAATACGGACTGCATGGGTTGCATTGCGGAAGCACAAAGGGCTGGCATGCAAGACACAACGAGGTCAATGACATCATCAAGAGAAGCCTCGTCTCAGCTAAGTGCCCAGCGGAGAGAGAACCTCGCATCGTAGGGGTCCAGAACCCGGATTTCCCCGCACTTCGCCCTGATGGCATCACCATATACTCATGGAAGGAGGGTAGACAGTTGGTGTGGGACTACACATGTGTATCCACCCTGGCTGACACCTATGTACACTTCGGAGCTGATCAAGCAGGTGGGGCGGCCAACCACAGGGAAACAGCAAATCTCTCAAATACAGGCGACTGGCAGGCCATACCTCTTTGTTCCCATAGCGTCTGAGACGCATGGCCCCTGGGGCAAGAGTGCCTTGGGATTTCTCAAGGAATTGGGTTCCAAGCTCATCGACGTCACCAGAGACCCAAGGGCTTGCAGTTTTTTGTTTCAGCGCCTCAGTGTGGCGATCCAGAGGGGAAATGCTTGCTGCGTCCTCGGTTCCTGTCCGGAAGCGGAGGAGCTTCAAGAGATCATAACCTTTAGGCATTTGTCTTGTATGTTTTGTAACCTTTAAATACACAATAAAGCATAAAAAAAAGGAAGGGGGGGTAGGAGAAAAGCACACAGAAACTGTATTGGAGGGGACCTACATTCCCTCCAATGCGTTATGTGTGATTTCCTCCGAGGCTATGGGTCCCCCTTCTTCCAGCCAGAGGTGGTACTCCCTTCCTATTTAAAAAATATATATATATATATATATATATATATATATATATCTATATATATATATATATATATATATATAATATATATATAAAAAGGGTACCACCTCTGGTGCAATTGCAGGACCCACATCCTCGAAGAAGAAACAAAGAGCATTCAGAGAAGATCTGTGGATTCTCACTGAATACTAATTCTTTTCTTCTCCTACCACCCCTATTATTTTTTTTGTATGTTTGTTTTATTTTATTGCAATGCCACACTTTACAGAGAACACAC
>WNGS01164298.1:47742-60271 GCA_020271785.1 Procambarus virginalis
ATATGCATAAGTGCTATGACCAGTGTAATTTGAGTTACGTAGCCTGGACGAGGATCAAGTGATTCTATAAACTGCTCGATAGTACCTGTGAGCTCATTGTTAAAACCTTCAACAGATGAAGGCTCAGATGAACTGTACCATTCTGACACATGAGCAACAAATTGTCTCATTGATCGATGGGCACAGCCAGCCTCTTCCGCTTGAATATTCCGCCGGGGAGGATAGAGCTTCCAATGCATGTATATGAACGTATATGTGTGTGTGTATGTATGTGTATAAAGTATATATGGAAGCAGATCAGAATTTCATTTCACCTTTGTAAATGCACATTAATGACACTTTGTAAAGACACATCGAACACTTTATGTAGGGCATACGTAAATCTATGTATCTATGTATTTTCGTATGTAGGTTAGCTTAGCACCGAATCACTTTCTGTGGTTGATTGTTCAATAAACCCCTGAACTATATGTTTAACACATCTCTAACCCTGTTCATGGAGCACAGAAGAAAATGTATATATTCTAGTTAGCATTTTAAATGTGTGGCCACGTCTGTGGTAGAAAATAATAATAATAATAATTAAATTCTTACAGTGGCTAATATGGCCAGATGACCAGACGCCATATCTGGCACTATTGACGAGGCGCACACAGTGTGGGAGACGTTGAAACCGAGATATAGATCAAGAATACCTCCTTAGATATGCGTCGGTTCAAGGTCACCCACAATCTGTGCATCATCGTGGCTACCTAATAGTGACACCAGTTGGTTGCCGTTACGATTACTGAACTGCGATTTGATTTGATTGTTGCCGCCAGAGGCGGCTAGTTTATTGTGCACCCCATACTCATCCTGTAAGCGGTAGCGCAAAAAGCATTACAGAGGGCACAAAATATCGTTATCAGACCTCATCTTAGATTATTACATAAACAATTTCATCTATCATTCACACCTTATAGTTACAATGTCAGCTAGTTACAGAGAAAGTGCTATTTCAAGAGCTATTTATATACAGTAAGTCATTATACGTTAAGAGTAGGTCTTATCGCTAATACATAATAGTTTGACCAATGGAGATATTACAGAGTCATAGGGGAGCTTCTGTTTATTATTAGTCTTCACAATACACTACTTGTTTCTTAATCTCATATGTCGTTTATCTACTGGAAGCGAAATATGGATACAGTGCAAGGATTTCAGGTAATTCATCCATAGTAATAAGATAGGTTGCCATATCATACAGAGTGAGCTTAGATTTATCTCTAAACGGCTCAATTTTACTACAATCCAAGATATAGTGTTCGAGTGTGTGTCCTTGTCTTTGTCCACACACTTTACACTTTACTTCATCTAGATCCCTATGCAAGCCGAACCGCCAGAGATACTTGTAGCCAAGTATTATACGAGCTGTGACAACATGTGTTAGTCTACTTACTTTGTTATTTAGTAAGAGGATAGTGTTACACTATCTATTACACTATATTACACAATACATTATCTATCTATTCTGAACTGCGAATTACCGATATTCCTAGGCTTCGCATTATAATTACCTATAATAATGGTAGGCTCAGTCTGAATACAGATAGGAAGGTCCTACAAACAAGACAAAAGTATACTCTCATCATAAGCAGGGGGCAATGAAGAACTACAAATTTATGGTGTAACACTTGAATGGGTTGACCACTATCGGAACCTTGGCCTCACTGTCGGCTCTAACAAGGGCAAGAAAGAGGAGCTCAACCAACTCATAGGTACATGCAAAAGTCGACTCAAGGCACTGAAAGCTATGACCTGGAAAGGACATGGAGCCTCTATTGCCGTCCTTAAAATGATGTACACAGCCTATGTGCGCTCTGTCATTGACTACGCCACACCAGTTTTATGCACCTACTCCCAAAGTGATATGAAAAGGCTCGAAAGCATACAGAATGAAGCCATGACAATCATTCTTGGAGTTCCAAGAACTGATAAATCGTCTAATCTACGAGAGGAGTTGTCCCCTCTCCAGGTTAAAAGCAGAATAAAGGAACTGAATGCTTAGCTTGCAATTAGGATAGCCAGAGATCCCTATTAAAATGATATTTCCAAGAAAAAACTGAGTTCTGTGTTACACGAGGAAACAGGAGAAGCAAAAAAATGACATCACAGAGCAGTCTGCTACCTCGAAGAACTTCACCTGCTTGAGCTAGCCCGTGAGCTCATGCCTGTAGAGAGGTTACCTCTCTGGGAGGATGACACAGGCAGGATTATCATCAATGAAATGGCAACGAAAAAATCCAACATGTTACCACAAGAAATGAGGCATAAGTATCTCGGGAAAATTTTTTAAGAAGCTGGAGATGAACTAGATCAAATTTACACTGATGGTTCATCTAATTCTGTTAATAGCAGGGCTGATGCAGCATACACTGTAATTAGGAATAATGCTCTTCAATACAGAAATGAAGAGAAAACACGTGTGAGAACTATGCCTCTTCAACGCAATATTAGAGCTAACTGCCATTGTTATGGCGTTAAGATTCCTTGAACGGAACACTAATGGCGTAGTGATCTTCACTGATTCAAAAGCAGCGCTACAAAGCCTTATTAAAAAATCGGGCGGAAAATCTTGTAATAGTTTCTGAAATTAAGGGAGCTGTGAGGGTACTAATCAACCAGGGAAGAGTCGTCAAGTTTCTGTAGATCCCCTCCCATGTTAGATTATGTGTGAATGAACGAGCAGATGTAATATCAGCTGAAAGCACTGGAGGAGACCATATTAAATACTTCATACCCAAGACTCTGCTACAAATTAGAGGTATTGTTAAGCAACATCACCGTGACAAGGGAACTGAGGAAAGGAGGATAAAAACACAAATCAGCAAATCTGTACAATGGTACAACATTATTGCAGCTGGCAATCCCAATGATTGTGGACAAAGAGGAGGAGGTTGCAGGAGAGAATCAGTAATAGCAAAAATCCGTTTTGGATACAAATATTCATGGAGATTCGAAATGGAAACAACAGCTGAGCAGCGAAGTTGCAGAATCTGTGATGAAAGTGACGGACACCGTCTTGACCACTATCTGAGAGAATGTGAACACCTGAGAGACATTAGAAATATGTGTGGAATAATAAACCCCATATTGTTTGAGTTAGGAAAACACTATTTGTCATACATTGTTACTGTTCTTAAAAGATTCCCCCATTTGTACCTTCAAGGTAACGTAGGATTTTAAGGGGTGACAGATGTTAATCTTCTTGTTTGAGCTGTTCACTTAAGACTGTTAAGCAAGTCCCAGCTGTGTCTGGGTACAAGGGACAGGATGAACAACCCAGCGGGAAGTTCTTCCTATTGGGGAGTGTTGTACATGTTGCAACGGCCATATGTCCACTCACAGGATGAGTGGCGCTGCCCGATGAAGTCGCCCCTCGGGGCAAACTTTAAAAAATTAAAAAAATCCACCAGTGCCCATAAGACAAAATAAAAAGAGTAGGGAAGAGAGAGTAGACTATATAAAAAAGGAGACTACATGAAAGCAAGAAAAAATCTGGGAAGTGTGCGATGGGAGGAGGAACTTAGAGGGAAGACGGTCCAGTAAATGATGGACCAAGTAAAACTGAAATGCACAGAGGCAGAAGAGAGATTCATAACAACATTAAGACAAAAAGGGAGGCGAGAATACAATAACCCGTTGTTCAATAGACAGTGCCAGGAAGCAAAAGCAAACAAACAAGGAGTGGAGGAAATAGAGAGAGTAAAGGACAGAAAAAAACAGAATAGAAGCAACAAGGCCAGGAATAAATACATAAATATAAGAAGATGGGCGGAAAGAAACAATGAAAATGGTGTTTCGCGAGCGCTTTGGCCTGGGTTCGTATCCTGGCCAGGGAAGATTGACCGGGCGCCAGTCCTTAACTGTAGCCTTTGTCAACCCAGCAGTTAATGGGTACCTGGTTGTTAAACGCTTTGGCGAGTCGTATTCCGGGGATAATTAGGATTAAGGACTTGCCCGATATACTATGCTTACTAGTGGCTGTTCAAGAATGTATGAACTCTTTTATATATATATATATATATATATATATATATATATATATATATATATATATATATATATATATATATAAAACACTATTTGTCATACATTGTTACATATATATATATATTTAAGATAAATAGGAAAACCAAGGATATACTGAACATCTTGTTTCAGATTCTTTACTTTAAAATTCATAACGTTTCGAATACTTCTTGTATTCATCATCAGATCTAAGAGAAAATAGAAATCACAATCAAATAAGAGGCATAACAAAGAACTCATACTGAATATGACTGCCTATCAAAGAAAGGAAAATTATTAAAAAACAAAACACTTAAGCTTACTTAAAGTGATCAATACAAATAAAACTTATTAATTGTCAAAAAGCTAATTCAAAAACATTCAATTACAACAAGAATTTTATACCTAATACAACAAACCATACTATTAAACTTACGTGAAGTGATCAACTGGAATGAGACTTGATAGCTACAACATATATACTAAACACTATAACAAATATTCATATCATAACTACAAATCTACAAAAAATGTATATAAAAATACAAACAGAGTAAGCGACAAATATAAAATACTACTCAGAATCGTATAAAAACTCAAATATTAAATAAAACTAAATAACAAAAAATGTATATGTATCCTAAATAAAAAGATTATAATAGTGTACAATGTCAAACCCGAAATAAGTAAGAAAAGGCAAAAACATGGTAGACTAAAGCAAAATTATAATAAAATTAAACTACCAGAATGAACTATAAAGCAAATTACAGGGCCTACTGTGCACTACACAGTGTACAATTGAACAGCCGAAAGGTTGCTATTTAATAAAGGCCGCAGCTCCTTTATATATAAGGATTCCATTATTCTCAAATCTGACTGGCCATTTATACAAGTGTCCAAAATTTTAAAATCAGATTCCAGCAGAGAATGATTAAACTCATAACAATGGTTTCTAATCTCCGAAAATGCTGGTTTAGACAATGGTAATCCAGTCCTAAAAGAAACTCCCCGGTGCTCAAGTATCCTAATCTTAAAGTTCCGAATGGAACTCCCGATATATCCAGCATTACAGCTGGAACAATTATACATATATACGACACTAGAGCACAGGGGGGTAGGCACTTTATCTTTAAATTTAAAATAAGAGCCTATGGTATTAGTGTTGACAAAGATAAATCTAAAGTCTACTTGAGGATAACAATGCTGCAACATTTTCCTCAGACGACTCCTTACAGAAAAACTAATCGTGCCATAGAATGGTAATTTAATATATTTAATATCCCTTTCTACTGTAGCAATCCTACACGATGGGTGAAACTTCTTATTTACGAAATTCCTTATAAAAGTATAAATCATATGTAAAGGATAACCATTGTTTGAAAAAAATTTCACAAGAAAATTAACTTCTTGATCAAAGTTATTCCAATTAGAACATAAAACAAAGGCCCTATTCAGTAAAGTATTAATTGCATTTTTCTTAAAAATATCAGGAACAAAAGAATTAAAATTTAAACCTAACCCAGTAAAAGTTGGTTTTCTAAACACATTAGTGTTGAACCCATTAAGGTTGTTCACTTTGACATCAAGAAACGATAATGAATTATCCACTTCACGCTCCGCAGTGAAACGTATATTACTATGTTGTGCATTAAGATATTCTCTAAATTTCTCAATATGACATTGGTCCCTAAATAACAAAAACGTGTCATCTACATATCTCCTGTACAAGACTGGTTTAAAGGCCAAAGGACATTTATCAAGCCAATTTGTTTCATGAAAACTCAAAAACGCATTAGCGAGTGCAGGACCTAAGGGAGACCCCATTGCTACTCCATCGATTTGTTTATAGTATTTATTATTAAACATAAAGACAGAGTCTTTAACTGCTAATTCTAACAACCGTCTGAATATTTTACTACAAAACCCAGATACTAAATTAGTGTCAGCAAATAGCTGATTTATACAAATATCAATGGTTTCCAACAGAGGAATATTAGTAAAAATATTAGTGTAGGATTGCTACAGTAGAAAGGGATATTAAATATATTAAATTACCATTCTATGGCACGATTAGTTTTTCTGTAAGGAGTCGTCTGAGGAAAATGTTGCAGCATTGTTATCCTCAAGTAGACTTTAGATTTATCTTTGTCAACACTAATACCATAGGCTCTTATTTTAAATTTAAAGATAAAGTGCCTACCCCCCTGTGCTCTAGTGTCGTATATATGTATAATTGTTCCAGCTGTAATGCTGGATATATCGGGAGTTCCATTCGGAACTTTAAGATTAGGATACTTGAGCACCGGGGAGTTTCTTTTAGGACTGGATTACCATTGTCTAAACCAGCATTTTCGGAGATTAGAAACCATTGTTATGAGTTTAATCATTCTCTGCTGGAATCTGATTTTAAAATTTTGGACACTTGTATAAATGGCCAGTCAGATTTGAGAATAATGGAATCCTTATATATAAAGGAGCTGCGGCCTTATTAAATAGCAACCTTTCGGCTGTTCAATTGTACACTGTGTAGTGCACAGTAGGCCCTGTAATTTGCTTTATAGTTCATTCTGGTAGTTTAATTTTATTATAATTTTGCTTTAGTCTACCATGTTTTTGCCTTTTCTTACTTATTTCGGGTTAGACATTGTACACTATTATAATCTTTTTATTTAGGATACATATACATTTTTTGTTATTTAGTTTTATTTAATATTTGAGTTTTTATACGATTCTGAGTAGTATTTTATATTTGTCGCTTACTCTGTTTGTATTTTTATATACATTTTTTGTAGATTTGTAGTTATGATATGAATATTTGTTATAGTGTTTAGTATATATGTTGTAGCTATCAAGTCTCATTCCAGTTGAACACTTCACGTAAGTTTAATAGTATGGTTTGTTGTAGTAGGTATAAAATTCTTGTTGTAATTGAATGTTTTTGAATTAGCTTTTTGACAATTAATAAGTTTTATTTGTATTGATCACTTTAAGTAAGCTTAAGTGTTTTGTTTTTTAATAATTTTCCTTTCTTTGATAGGCAGTCATATTCAGTATGAGTTCTTTGTTTTGCCTCTTATTTGATTGTGATTTCTATTTTCTCTTAGATCTGATGATGAATACAAGAAGTATTCGAAACGTTATGAATTTTAAAGTAAAGAATCTGAAACAAGATGTTCAGTATATCCTTGGTTTTCCTATTTATCTTAAAATTAAGATTCCAGAAGGGAACATCGATCATAAAGTATATATAATATATATATATATATATATATATATATATATATATATATATATATATATATATATATATGAATGAAAACTCACACCCCAGAAGTGACTCGAACCCATACTCCCAGGAGCAACGCAACTGGTATGTACAAGACGCCTTAAACCACTTGACCATCACGACCGGACAAAATGAGGTGATAGCCGAAGCTATTTGAACCACCTCACCGCCGGCACTCGGATGGTTATCTTGGGCATAGCATTTTACCAAATCACCTCATTCTTTGGGGCACACGTGAGGAACACAAATGCGAACAAGCCTGAATGGTCCCCAGGACTATATGCGAATGAAAACTCACACCCCAGAAGTGACTCGAACCCATACTCCCAGGAGCAACGCAACTGGTATGTACAAGACGCCTTAAACCACTTGACCATCACGACCGGACAAAATGAGGTGATAGCCGAAGCTATTTGAACCACCTCACCGCCGGCACTCGGATGGTTATCTTGGGCATAGCATTTTACCAAATCACCTCATTCTTTGGGGCACACGTGAGGAACACAAATGCGAACAAGCCTGAATGGTCCCCAGGACTATATGCGAATGAAAACTCACACCCCAGAAGTGACTCGAACCCATACTCCCAGGAGCAACGCAACTGGTATGTACAAGACGCCTTAAACCACTTGACCATCACGACCGGACAAAATGAGGTGATAGCCGAAGCTATTTGAACCACCTCACCGCCGGCACTCGGATGGTTATCTTGGGCATAGCATTTTACCAAATCACCTCATTCTTTGGGGCACACGTGAGGAACACAAATGCGAACAAGCCTGAATGGTCCCCAGGACTATATGCGAATGAAAACTCACACCCCAGAAGTGACTCGAACCCATACTCCCAGGAGCAACGCAACTGGTATGTACAAGACGCCTTAAACCACTTGACCATCACGACCGGACAAAATGAGGTGATAGCCGAAGCTATTTGAACCACCTCACCGCCGGCACTCGGATGGTTATCTTGGGCATAGCATTTTACCAAATCACCTCATTCTTTGGGGCACACGTGAGGAACACAAATGCGAACAAGCCTGAATGGTCCCCAGGACTATATGCGAATGAAAACTCACACCCCAGAAGTGACTCGAACCCATACTCCCAGGAGCAACGCAACTGGTATGTACAAGACGCCTTAAACCACTTGACCATCACGACCGGACAAAATGAGGTGATAGCCGAAGCTATTTGAACCACCTCACCGCCGGCACTCGGATGGTTATCTTGGGCATAGCATTTTACCAAATCACCTCATTCTTTGGGGCACACGTGAGGAACACAAATGCGAACAAGCCTGAATGGTCCCCAGGACTATATGCGAATGAAAACTCACACCCCAGAAGTGACTCGAACCCATACTCCCAGGAGCAACGCAACTGGTATGTACAAGACGCCTTAAACCACTTGACCATCACGACCGGACAAAATGAGGTGATAGCCGAAGCTATTTGAACCACCTCACCGCCGGCACTCGGATGGTTATCTTGGGCATAGCATTTTACCAAATCACCTCATTCTTTGGGGCACACGTGAGGAACACAAATGCGAACAAGCCTGAATGGTCCCCAGGACTATATGCGAATGAAAACTCACACCCCAGAAGTGACTCGAACCCATACTCCCAGGAGCAACGCAACTGGTATGTACAAGACGCCTTAAACCACTTGACCATCACGACCGGACAAAATGAGGTGATAGCCGAAGCTATTTGAACCACCTCACCGCCGGCACTCGGATGGTTATCTTGGGCATAGCATTTTACCAAATCACCTCATTCTTTGGGGCACACGTGAGGAACACAAATGCGAACAAGCCTGAATGGTCCCCAGGACTATATGCGAATGAAAACTCACACCCCAGAAGTGACTCGAACCCATACTCCCAGGAGCAACGCAACTGGTATGTACAAGACGCCTTAAACCACTTGACCATCACGACCGGACAAATGAGGTGATAGCCGAAGCTATTTGAACCACCTCACCGCCGGCACTCGGATGGTTATCTTGGGCATAGCATTTTACCAAATCACCTCATTCTTTGGGGCACACGTGAGGAACACAAATGCGAACAAGCCTGAATGGTCCCCAGGACTATATGCGAATGAAAACTCACACCCCAGAAGTGACTCGAACCCATACTCCCAGGAGCAACGCAACTGGTATGTACAAGACGCCTTAAACCACTTGACCATCACGACCGGACAAATGAGGTGATAGCCGAAGCTATTTGAACCACCTCACCGCCGGCACTCGGATGGTTATCTTGGGCATAGCATTTTACCAAATCACCTCATTCTTTGGGGCACACGTGAGGAACACAAATGCGAACAAGCCTGAATGGTCCCCAGGACTATATGCGAATGAAAACTCACACCCCAGAAGTGACTCGAACCCATACTCCCAGGAGCAACGCAACTGGTATGTACAAGACGCCTTAAACCACTTGACCATCACGACCGGACAAATGAGGTGATAGCCGAAGCTATTTGAACCACCTCACCGCCGGCACTCGGATGGTTATCTTGGGCATAGCATTTTACCAAATCACCTCATTCTTTGGGGCACACGTGAGGAACACAAATGCGAACAAGCCTGAATGGTCCCCAGGACTATATGCGAATGAAAACTCACACCCCAGAAGTGACTCGAACCCATACTCCCAGGAGCAACGCAACTGGTATGTACAAGACGCCTTAAACCACTTGACCATCACGACCGGACAAATGAGGTGATAGCCGAAGCTATTTGAACCACCTCACCGCCGGCACTCGGATGGTTATCTTGGGCATAGCATTTTACCAAATCACCTCATTCTTTGGGGCACACGTGAGGAACACAAATGCGAACAAGCCTGAATGGTCCCCAGGACTATATGCGAATGAAAACTCACACCCCAGAAGTGACTCGAACCCATACTCCCAGGAGCAACGCAACTGGTATGTACAAGACGCCTTAAACCACTTGACCATCACGACCGGACAAAATGAGGTGATAGCCGAAGCTATTTGAACCACCTCACCGCCGGCACTCGGATGGTTATCTTGGGCATAGCATTTTACCAAATCACCTCATTCTTTGGGGCACACGTGAGGAACACAAATGCGAACAAGCCTGAATGGTCCCCAGGACTATATGCGAATGAAAACTCACACCCCAGAAGTGACTCGAACCCATACTCCCAGGAGCAACGCAACTGGTATGTACAAGACGCCTTAAACCACTTGACCATCACGACCGGACAAAATGAGGTGATAGCCGAAGCTATTTGAACCACCTCACCGCCGGCACTCGGATGGTTATCTTGGGCATAGCATTTTACCAAATCACCTCATTCTTTGGGGCACACGTGAGGAACACAAATGCGAACAAGCCTGAATGGTCCCCAGGACTATATGCGAATGAAAACTCACACCCCAGAAGTGACTCGAACCCATACTCCCAGGAGCAACGCAACTGGTATGTACAAGACGCCTTAAACCACTTGACCATCACGACCGGACAAAATGAGGTGATAGCCGAAGCTATTTGAACCACCTCACCGCCGGCACTCGGATGGTTATCTTGGGCATAGCATTTTACCAAATCACCTCATTCTTTGGGGCACACGTGAGGAACACAAATGCGAACAAGCCTGAATGGTCCCCAGGACTATATGCGAATGAAAACTCACACCCCAGAAGTGACTCGAACCCATACTCCCAGGAGCAACGCAACTGGTATGTACAAGACGCCTTAAACCACTTGACCATCACGACCGGACAAAATGAGGTGATAGCCGAAGCTATTTGAACCACCTCACCGCCGGCACTCGGATGGTTATCTTGGGCATAGCATTTTACCAAATCACCTCATTCTTTGGGGCACACGTGAGGAACACAAATGCGAACAAGCCTGAATGGTCCCCAGGACTATATGCGAATGAAAACTCACACCCCAGAAGTGACTCGAACCCATACTCCCAGGAGCAACGCAACTGGTATGTACAAGACGCCTTAAACCACTTGACCATCACGACCGGACAAAATGAGGTGATAGCCGAAGCTATTTGAACCACCTCACCGCCGGCACTCGGATGGTTATCTTGGGCATAGCATTTTACCAAATCACCTCATTCTTTGGGGCACACGTGAGGAACACAAATGCGAACAAGCCTGAATGGTCCCCAGGACTATATGCGAATGAAAACTCACACCCCAGAAGTGACTCGAACCCATACTCCCAGGAGCAACGCAACTGGTATGTACAAGACGCCTTAAACCACTTGACCATCACGACCGGACAAAATGAGGTGATAGCCGAAGCTATTTGAACCACCTCACCGCCGGCACTCGGATGGTTATCTTGGGCATAGCATTTTACCAAATCACCTCATTCTTTGGGGCACACGTGAGGAACACAAATGCGAACAAGCCTGAATGGTCCCCAGGACTATATGCGAATGAAAACTCACACCCCAGAAGTGACTCGAACCCATACTCCCAGGAGCAACGCAACTGGTATGTACAAGACGCCTTAAACCACTTGACCATCACGACCGGACAAAATGAGGTGATAGCCGAAGCTATTTGAACCACCTCACCGCCGGCACTCGGATGGTTATCTTGGGCATAGCATTTTACCAAATCACCTCATTCTTTGGGGCACACGTGAGGAACACAAATGCGAACAAGCCTGAATGGTCCCCAGGACTATATGCGAATGAAAACTCACACCCCAGAAGTGACTCGAACCCATACTCCCAGGAGCAACGCAACTGGTATGTACAAGACGCCTTAAACCACTTGACCATCACGACCGGACATAATGAGGTGATAGCCGAAGCTATTTGAACCACCTCACCGCCGGCACTCGGATGGTTATCTTGGGCATAGCATTTTACCAAATCACCTCATTCTTTGGGGCACACGTGAGGAACACAAATGCGAACAAGCCTGAATGGTCCCCAGGACTATATGCGAATGAAAACTCACACCCCAGAAGTGACTCGAACCCATACTCCCAGGAGCAACGCAACTGGTATGTACAAGACGCCTTAAACCACTTGACCATCACGACCGGACATAATGAGGTGATAGCCGAAGCTATTTGAACCACTTCACCGCCGGCACTCGGATGTTATCTTGGGCATAGCATTTTATCAAATCACCTCATTCTTTGGGGCACACGTGAGGAACACAAATGCAACAACC
>WNGS01164298.1:61271-78133 GCA_020271785.1 Procambarus virginalis
GAAAGATGAAGACAGAGCTAACAGAAGAAAGTGTGAGACCCAGTTCAGTAGCGAACCTGCAACGGGTCCGCCACAAGAGTACCACGGAGGTGAAGGACCGGGGAAACATCGGGAACGAACTTACCGCTATCTTGCGGGATACGCTTCCAGATCTTGGCAGGGGAGTTTCGGACGTAATTGTGGAGACATAAGAAGTCCAACAATCACGTTTAGCCGTACGGATGGCCCTACGGGCCACCGCACTCGCTTTCCGAAAGAAAAGAAAAGAATCGGTCGTCTGCCGACGGCGGTGCCTCTTCCAGGCTGCACGCTTACAGCGAACAGCCCGAGCACAGTCCGCATTCCACCAGGGAACACACTTCCGTGGACCCCGAGAGGAAGAGCGAGGAATAGAGCGGAGGGCAGCGTCGATGACAGTGTCATGAAAAAGGAGGAGAGCGCGAGGGAGAGGCAGAAGGGAAAGGTCAGAGAGAGCAGCACTGAGGGTAAAGAGGTTCCAGTCCGCTTTAGCAAACTGCCACCTAGGAAAAGAGAGGGAAGGGCGAAAAGAGAAAAAGGAAACAAGGATAGGGAAATGATCACTGCCATGGAGGTCATCAAGAACCTGCCACGTGAAATCTAGGTAAAGAGAAGAAGAGCAGAGAGAAAGATCAAGACAGGAAAGGGTGCGAGTCCGAGAGTCCAAATGAGTGGGCTCACCAGAATTCAGAAGAGACAGGGAAGAAGAGAGGAGAAACGGCTCAAGAAGGCGACCCCGGTATTGTCAAAACGTCACCCCAAAGAGAGTGACGACAATTGAAGTCACCCAGCAGGAGCACAGGCTCCGGCAAGGAGTCCAAGAGGTGTTTCAAATCAGGAAGAGAAAGCGGGACACTTGGGGGGAGATAAATGGAACAAACTGTGTACCATTTCCCCACAAAGATACGAGCAGCAGAACAATGGAGGGCAAAGGAAAAAGTAAAGGAACAAAGGGAACATCAGCGCGAATCAAGAGAGCAGAAGAATTAGGAGCCCCAGCAACGGCTGGGGGGGGGGGAGAGAAAGGAATAGCCACGAAAACGACCAGGACGAGCACCAAGCATCGGCTCCTGGAGACAGACACAAAGGGGCGAAAACCGCGAAATTAGAAGTTGGAGTTCGAGGAAATTGGCGTAATAACCTCGAACGTTCCATTGAAGAATAGACAGCGACGAGAAGAGAAAGGACAACAACAGAAAACAAAGAAGAAACAAAGGTGAAAGAGCAACACAGCACGTTAAAGAATATCAGGGTCGGGATCAGGGTCAGCAAAGTCAGGGTTAGGGGGCATGGGTAAACTGAGCAAAGACGGAGGGAAGGAAGCGGGAGAACAGACCAGAGGTGGGCGGGTGGGGTCCGGAGGAGGAAGAGGAGGAGACAATGGAGAGGAGCAGTCAAGGACAGCAGCAGGAGAGGGGGAGTAGAAAGAGGGAGCGCACCTCAGCAAGGGCAGCAACCGAAAGGGAAGCAGGGGTCAAAGAAACCTCCATAGCAGGAACAGGGGGCGCAACCACTGAAATGGGAGGGGAAGGAGCAATAGAGCCAGTAGTAGGGGTCGAGGAAGAAAGCGAAGCCTTCTTACCCGCCGGGGAGGAGGAAGGAGAGGAGCCAGGCTTACGCTTCTGACTTAAAGAGACCGGTGTCCCAGCAACTACGTACCGGGCAACGGATTCCAGTGTCTCAACAGGAGAAGCTGAACGAGAGCACACACGACGGCCGGTAGGAGAGCGATGGACATCCGCCCGCACCGACAGGCGGCGGGGAGAGTCAATAGATGGAGGAGGGGGATGGGAAGGAGGATTGGAGGGAGACGAGGAAGAAGACACAGGAGACATGACAGACCGGGTAGAAAGAAGGGGAACCCCAGACAGAGAACCAGGAGGGGGACCCTTCGGGACAGTACTCAAAGGAACAGAGGAGGGAGCAGTGGGTGTATCAGGGTCCAAGGCCCGGAAACGGTTGTGAGTCGGAGGAAGGTGGGAAGGAGACGAAGAGCGCAACACGCGAGCATAAGAGATGTTAGCATAAGGCGGGAGCCGGCGAACCTGGCGCCTCGCCTCAGGAAAAGATAAACGCTCCCGGTGCTTCAAGTTGAGGACGGCTGCCTCAAGCTTGTAATGGATACAGGCACGGGAGAAGGTAGGATGGGCCTCACCACAGTTGAGGCAGCGAGCTTGGGGAGAAGTGCACTCTGACTTAGAGTGACCTTCACCCCCACACAAAGGACAGAGAGAGACAGTCCCAGAGCAGCGGAGGGCCCCAAACCTCCAGCACTTGTTACAAAGTCGAGGAGAAGGAATATACTCCTGGACAGAGCACCTAGCGCCAGCGAGAATGACAGAGGATGGAAGGGTCCTACCATCAAAGGTGACCTTCACAACGCGAAGGGGTTGACGGCGACGACCACGAGGGGGACGAGTAAACGAGTCAACCTGGAGGACAGAATGGCCTTGGGCATCAAGGATATGCCGAATGTCATCGTGGCAGTCCTGCAGATTCCGAACACCGGTTGCAACATGGGGCGGGAGGAGAATAGTGCCAACACTGGCATTCAACCGAATGTTCTTAGAGACCCGAACAGGGATCTCACCAAGGCAGGATAAGGCAGCCAAGCGGGAAGCTGCATCCTGAGAAGGAGCAGCAACGACACGTGTACCGAGACGAGTGGGGTTGAAGGTGACAGATGCATCCACGGAATCAACAAGATGCCGATGGAGAGAGAAATCGTCAGGAGGCGCGGAATCAAGAGGGAGGAGATCAAAGTATTTGGCCCATGAAGCAGGACCAAACAAGGCCTGATACGCATCAGTAGAGGAAGGAAACGAGCGAATGCGGCCGTGGCGCTGACGGCGGTGAGAACCCCTGAGAGAGAGGGGACAAAAGGCGCAGTAGTCACAACGAGAGACTTAGCCGCACCAGGGGACGAAGTGGTCACCACTGGGGGCTGGAGGCTCGACCCAACCACAGAGGAGGGAGGGGAGCTGGGGAAGAAGTCAGGATGGTCAAAGGAGGAGCAAGGTCGGGGCCCAACGCAGCGGGAGCTACGGAGCCTGGTCTTCCAATACAGGCCGACTCGGGGGCTTGGTCGCCCACCCCACGAGCCTGAGAGGGTATAATAGGAACATTCAATGACATAAAGACAAGACAAAACTTCATCCACGAATGTGCCCCCATACCCACCATGGAGCCACAATTAGAGGCAGGACACCCAACAGGAAGCTATCGCCGATCATGCCGGGGCCCCCTAGGGGTGCGTCGTGAGTATACGCCCCACAAACGCCACCTTAAGAACCGTCAGTCCGTCGAGATCGGGTTCAGCGACGAAAGGGGGATTGACAATAAAAGGTTCCCCTCGCTCGAGACGTTGGGTACTACAGTTCTACGGGTGCAAGAGTATGCCTCCTCAAGCACCCGGGCGTCAAAATAGAAGAAGTCCAAAGAAAGATCCAAAACAAGCAAAGGTCGGCAGGAAACGACAAGCAGATAGGAGAAGAGGGGGATAAAAACGAAACAGAAGGAAAAGGAAAAGATGCTTGGCACAATTTGAGAGGACGGCAGCAGGAGCACAAGGCTAGAAAAGGACAGAGGACCGTCCCAAGGAGCATCACACTCTGGCAGCCGCCCACTAAGCCCCCCTCACAGCATCAACGGGCCGAGCGGGGAGGGGGGCCATACCGCCGTAGCAGCATGTACAACACTCCCCAATAGGAAGAACTTCCCGCTGGGTTGTTCATCCTGTCCCTTGTACCCAGACACAGCTGGGACTTGCTTAACAGTCTCAAGTGAACAGCTCCTCAAACAAGAAGATTAACGTCTGTCAACCCTTAAAATCCTACGTTACCTTGAAGGTACAAATGGGGGAATCTTTTAAGAACAGTAACAATGTATGACAAATAGTGTTTTCCTAACTCAAACAATATGGGGTTTATTATTCCACACATTTCTAATGTCTCTCAGGTGTTCACATTCTCTCAGGTAGTGGTCAAGACGGTGTCCGTCACTTTCATCACAGATTCTGCAACTTCGCTGCTCAGCTGTTGTTTCCATTCCGAATCTCCATGAATATTTGTATCCAAGACGGATTTTTGCTATTACTGATTCTCTCCTGCAACCACCTCCTCTTTGTCCACAATCATTGGGATTGCCAGCTGCAACAATGTTGTACTATTGTACAGATTTGCTGATTTGTGTTTTTATCCTCCTTTCCTCAGTTCCCTTGTCACGGTGATGTTGCTTAACAATACCTCTAATTTGTAGCAGAGTCTTGGGTATGAAGTATTTAATATGGTCTCCTCCAGCAGGCGATGAGTCACAATAACGTGGCTAAAGTATGTTGACCAGACCACACACTAGAAGGTGAAGAGACGACGACGTTTCGGTCCGTCCTGGACCATTCTCAAGTCGATTGAGACTGGACCATTCTCAAGTCTCCTCCAGTGCTTTCAGCTGACATTACATCTGCTCGTTCATTCACACATAATCCAACATGGGAGGGGATCTACAGAAACTTGACGACTCTTCCCTGGTTGATTAGTACCCTCACAGCTCCCTTAATTTCAGCGACATTACAAGATTTTCCGCCCGATTTTTTACTTAGGCTTTGTAGCGCTGCTTTTGAATCAGTGAAGATCACTGCGCCATTAGTGTTCCGTTCAAGGAATCTTAACGCCATAACAATGGCAGTTAGCTCCGCTTGCGTTGAAGAGGCATAGTTCTCACACGTGTTTTCTCTTCATTTCTGTATTGAAGAGCATTATTCCTACTTACAGTGTATGCTGCATCAGCCCTGCTATTAACAGAATTAGATGACCCATCAGTGTAAATTTGATCTAGTTCATCTCTGGCTTCTTAATAAATTTTCCCGAGATACTTATACCTCATTTCTTGTGGTATCATGTTGGATTTTTTCGTTGCCATTTCATGGATGATAATCCTGCCTGAGTCATTCTCCCAGAGAAGTAACACTCTCTACAGTCATGGGCTCACGGGCTTGCTCAAGCAGGTGAAGTTCTTCGAGGTAGCAGACTGCTCTGTGATGTCATTTTTTTGCTTCTCTTGTTTCCTCGTGTAACACAGAACTCAGTTTTTTCTTGGAAATATCATTATAATAGGGATCTCTGGCTATCCTAATTGCAAGCTTAGCATTCAGTTCCTTTATTCTGCTTTTAACCTGGGGAGGGACAACTCCTCTCGTAGATTAGACGATTTATCAGTTCTTGGAACTCCAAGAATGATTGTCATGGCTTCATTATGTATGCTTACGAGCCTTTTCATATCACTTTGGGAGTAGGTGCATAAAACTGGTGTGGCGTAGTCAATGACAGAGCGCACATAGGCTGTGTACATCATTTTAAAGACGGCAATAGAGGCTCCATGTCCTTTCCAGGTCATAGCTTTCAGTGCCTTGAGTCTACTTTTGCATGTACCTATGAGTTGGTTGAGCTCCTCTTTCTTGCCCTTGTTAGAGCCGACAGTGAGGCCAAGGTTCCGATAGTGGTCAACCCATTCAAGTGTTACACCATAAATTTGTAGTTCTTCATTGCCCCCCGCTTATGATGAGAGTATACTTTTGTCTTGTTTGAGGGACCTTCCTATCTGTATTCAGACTGAGCCTACCATTATTATAGGTGATTATAATGCGAAGCCTAGGAATATCGGTAATTCGCAGTTCAGAATAGATAGATAATGTATTGTGTAATATAGTGTAATAGATAGTGTAACACTATCCTCTTACTAAATAACAAAGTAAGTAGACTGTGACGGTAAAGTAGTGGAGTATGGTGTTCGGCAGTCCTCCAATGGCAGGTGTCAAAGCCAGGCCACATACACAAAAAAAGGAAAAAAAAAGAATGACTGCTTGTCTGGTAGTCTGTGGTAAGGTAAGGGAAGACACACTAAAACACAAAAGATAAACAATGAAATTTAATTACTCTAGAAAACAAATTTAAATAAAGACAATTCCTTGGCTGAACAACGTGCAAGATTAACAAGTGAAAAAGAACCAACATAAAAATGAATTACGTTAACAATAAGACAAAAATGAAATACAAGTGAAATATAAAATGGTCAATATATAAAATGGTGCTGGGAATATATGAGCAAGCTAACAACCGCTATTTGATCACACGAGGTGAATCAACTAGGTGTTCTCAGCTATAGAGCACAAGATATTCTGACGAGGAACAGCTCGTGGACGCCAATGTTGACTTGACGACGTGCGTGAGTGGTGGAGAGTTGGGGTGGCGAGATCCTGAACAGCCAATGAGAATGCAGGCAGTCCCACAGCTGGTAGTTTGCTAGTGAAGTGCAGTCGGCGAGGAGTGTGAGGGGGGAGGGGGTGCAGGTGCGTGTGGCTGTCTTGATATACGTTTTTCTACTGTAGAACGTATCTTGAATGTTGAGTATGGATCGTGACGAGAGCAGGAGAGAGCAGGCTAAATCTCTTGAAAGAGATTATCGTCACAAGACTAACAGATGTTGTCACAGCTCGTATAATACTTGGCTACAAGTATCTCTGGCGGTTCGGCTTGTATAGGGATCTAGATGAAGTAAAGTGTAAAGTGTGTGGACAAAGACAAGGACACACACTCGAACACTATATCTTGGATTGTAGAAAAATTGAGCCTTTTAGAGATAAATCTATGCTCACTCTGTATGATATTCGCTTCCAGTAGATAAACGACATATGAGATTAAGAAACAAGTAGTGTATTGTGAAGACTAATAATAAACAGAAGCTCCCCTATGACTCTGTAATATCTCCATTGGTCAAACTATTATGTATTAGCGATAAGACCTACTCTTAATGTAAAATGACTTACTGTATATAAATAGCTCTTGAAATAGCACTTTCTCTGTAACTAGCTGACATTGTAACTATAAGGTGTGAATGATAGATGAAATTGTTTATGTAATAATCTAAGATGAGGTCTGATAACGATATTTTGTGCCCTCTGTAATGCTTTTTGCGCTACCGCTTACAGGATGAGTATGGGGTGCACAATAAACTAGCCGCCTCTGGCGGCAACAATCAAATCAAATCGCAGTTCAGTAATCGTAACGGCAACCAATTGGTGTCACTATTAGGTAGCCACGATGATGCACAGATTGTGGGTGACCCTCAACCGACGCATATCTAAGGAGGTATTCTTGATCTATGTCTCGGTTTCAACGTCTCCCACACTGTGTGCGCCTCGTCAATAGTGCCAGATATGGCGTCTGGTCCTCTGCCCATATTAGCCACTGTAAGAATTTAATTATTATTATTATTATTTTCTACCACAGACGTGGCCACACATTTAAAATGCTAACTAGAATATATACATTTTCTTCTGTCCTCCATGAACAGGGTTAGAGATGTGTTAAACATATAGTTCAGGGGTTTATTGAACAATCAACCACAGAAAGTGATTCGGTGCTAAGCTAACCTACATACGAAAATACATAGATACATAGATTTACGCATGTCCTACATAAAGTGTTCGATGTGTCTTTTACAAAGTGTCATTAATGTGCATTTACAAAGGTGAAATGTAATTCTGATCAGCTTCCATATATACTTTATACACATACATACACACGCACATATACGTTCATATGCATGCATTGGAAGCTCTATCCTCCCCGGCGAAATATTCATGCGGAAGAGGCTGGCTGTGCCCATCGATCAACGAGACAATTTTGTTGCTCATGTGTCAGAATGGTGCAGTTCATCTGAGCCTTCATCAGTTGAAGATTTTAACAATGAGCTCACAGGTACTATCGAGCAGTTTATAGAATCACTTTATCCATCGTCCAGGCTACGTAACCCAAATTACACTGGTCATAGCACTTATGCTTATTATAATGATTCTAAATTGCATACACTAAAACGCACTGCCAGAAGAATTGGACTAGTTTATAGAAGGATCCGAACTGCTGAAATGCTTAAGCTCTTTCAAACGGCTCTGACTGACGCCAGGGAACGTATGATAGAGCTGAGGCAGACAGACTGGGAAACTTTTGTCCGTGGTCTCAATTCTCACACGCCACTAAGTCGAGCATGGAAGGATATCAACAAGATCAAAGGGAAATTTGCTGCAGAGATCTCGCACCCTAATCATCTGCACAGAGCAAATGAGCTTGTTGATGCTTGGGCCACGACTTCCAGCTTTGACAGTCATCCTTTACCCACACAGAATGAATTAAATAATAGATATGCTGTTAGAGCAAGGCTCCTTGACTTCATGCATCATCAAGAGGATGACTGTGACATGCTTTTTCCTGAATACGAACTAGACTCTGCTCTACATAAAGGCAAAGATATATCACCCGGGGAGGATGGAGTTACTTACGGCATACTGCGTATGCTTCTGCTAGTTCCAGGGAATCCCTTGCTTGAATTGTATAATATGAGCAATGTAACTGGGGAGCTTCCAAAGTCATGGACCAACAGTCTTAGTATTCACATTCCTAAACCCAACCAGCCGAGTGCTTTTCATCCAATCTCCCTCACTAGTTGTCTCTGTAAGTGTCTTGAGAGGATGGTTCTCAACCGTCTCCTTTACAGAAATAATAACATGTTGTCTCCCCAGATATATGGCTTTACGCATGGAATGATGTACATCACTGTATTACCACCTTCCTCACCCCTGCATACTGATAGATCATATACCACTCTCCTAGATCTTAAGTCAGCCCTTGACATTAATAACCCACACGTCATTCTGAGCGAACTTGCTAAAATGATTGTTGGAGGATGGCTTCTACGGTGGATAAGAAGCTATCTATCCAACAAGAAGTCATCTGTACTGTTCCAAGGGCATAGGAGTGTAACGAGAGATTTTGAACTTGGCACTCCACAGGGAGGTGTCATCAGTCCTACTCTGTTTAATGTGTTAATCAATGCACTTTTAAACTTAGTAACTAGAAGGCCCAGCGAACACATCATTAGCCAGCTATGCGGATGATATACTGATCCACACCAATGGGTATACCAACACCCAAAATGTTCGGAACTCTGTATTACACACATGTCAGCAACTAGGCTTAGTCATCTCAGTAGAGAAAACAAAGATCCTGAACCGACGACCACACAGACGGGGTGGGGCCGTTCGCAAAATGCAGTTGCATGATGGCTCTCTGCTTGACTATGTAACCAGATATAATTACCTTGGTCTTGAGGTTCCACTGTACCGCATTGTTGCAGCCAGACTGGGTCGCCAATGTAGAGAGAGGCTCCGTGCTCTCAAGGCTGTGGCAAGCTACCATCCAAGCTATGGTGCAAATGTGAGAATTGTCAAAATGATGTATCTCTCATATATTAGGTCTCTGATTGATTATGCTGCACCCATGCTTGCTCTAGTGCCTGAGAGAATGCTTGGAGGGCTGGAAAAGATGCAAAACGAAGCCATGAGGTTTATCCTCGGATGCCCCCGTACAACTAAATAAATAAACAAGAGGAAGGAACTGAATATTTCATATGTAAGTGATCATATCACTGACATTATTGCTTTAATTGGTATCAAGATGTTTAGGCTAACTATCCCTAACCCCTGCACTGAAGCCTCCAAGCTATCTTTCTTGAAGGTCAGCATCCCTCCAAATGGATTACCGAAACTGCCACTGTGCTCAGAATGTATAACCTTCATCACCTCTGCCAAGAGAGACAACAACGACACTTTCCTGCCCCATGGAAGATCACTCCTTTCCAAATTACTGTCCCTCCTTTCCCACCCAAGAAGCTGATTAAAGAACAAGCATTGCTTCGACAAGAAGCAAAGTATAATGCCTTAAGCCAAATTGATGCTTTATTCAGAGAGCGCTCCCTTTCCCAGATTATTTACACAGATGGATCATTGCATCAGTCCTTATGATATCAACTGGATCTATTTCTAACCAGTTGTCACATTTGTTGAGTAGCCTTGTCAAGTGACTTTGAAAGCCTTTCAAAGTTCTCCCAGTTTTTTCTGGTGTAGCCATGTTGGCTATGGGTCGAGCCTTATAGGGCTTATGTATCTAATTTGACAGCTATGGTACTTGCTCATATATGTGTGGAGTACGTACAGTTATTTATAGCCTAATATTTATTTTTATTAGGCTTATTTTAATCCTACCTCGTATAGAGGTTAGCTTACCTACCTAACAGGAGTAGCTAAGGTTTCAGTAGTACTTGGATGCCACTACGGTTGTATCTTAGGGCAAGTTCATCATTATCACCTTAGGTTGGTATAGTGACACCTAGTCGCACTCAAAGATGTACACAGTAAATATGTAATAAGTCTAAGTACACAATTGTGTAAAATAATAAATTTCACACTGTTTAGGGTTTGCACAACACTGAATAGTAATGAACCAGTACTAACACAGTACTAGTTAGAAATTAATCCTACCTATTAAAGTAGCTAAATAGTTTAGACTAGAGTTGTACATACCTTAGTACAATTCCAGCCTAAAAATATCCTACCTGTGGGTTGGCATAAAATACAATAAATGATGTGCGAATATTTGTATACATATAGTGCTATGTTTTTTGTTTGTTTTATAGTTTTTGATATATGTAATATACACTTGTAGAAAATACGTGCATAAAAAAATTAATATATACAGTTAATGTTGGCTTTCTAGCCACAATCTTCTGTGAAGATTAATGGTATTGATTAATTTACTGGTCACATATGTCGTAGACTCTCGTGACTGGTTTACATGAAACAGTCTGGCAAAAAATGTGGACGGTGTTACCACCAAGAAGAATAATGCGTAAATGGTGTGACCAATTTAATGTGAATATTAACACAAGGTTATTAATTGTGAGCAATTGCTCTAGGAGATCTAGTTATCTCCATCTCTGTGTGAGGTATAGGACTCAATGTATGGGCAGTTTATTATAGAACATTAAAGCCAGATGTAGATACTGGCTTTAAACTTGTAAATTAATAATGGGAAATAATGGGGTTAGGCTATAATACATGTGTGGTGATCTACTGACGGCCGGAAATAATAATGAACATATAGCCTAATACCCGATAAATATTACTTAATTAATAGTATACTATAATCAGGGTTAGTAATGGTTAGTTGAGTAATAATTAAATAAATAACTAATATAATGTTGTAAGTAATAATGAATACATAGCCTAATACCTGATAATACTACTTAATTAATAGTATACTCGGTCCACTATCATCCCGATTGTTTCATTCACAGGTACGTTGGTAAACAGTGATTCTACGTCCAACGAGGCTCTTATCCCTGTGGCCCGTGTTCGCCGCAGTAAGTCAACAAATTCCTTTGGGGACTTCAGGCTGAAGGCGCAAGGGACATAAGGAGTCAGTAAGCCGTTGAGTCGTTTCGCCAGTCTGTACGTGGGTGTGGGTATCTGGCTGATGATTTGCCGAAGTGGGTTTCCATGCATATGTGTCTTGACATTTCCATACGCATATCCAGGTTTATATTCCCCAATAATCTTTGGCAGGTGGAGTTCGGATTTCTTGGCATTCACAGTTTCAATCAATTTGTTGACCTTTGCTTTCAATTCGGCTGTAGTGTCCTTCGTTACCCTTTGGAATTTAGTTTGGTCAGAGAGTATGAGGTTCATTTTCACCAGATATTCGTCTTTCTTAAGGATGACGTATATTGGCGACTTGTCGCCTCTCCTGACAACTATCTCCTTGTTCTCACGAAGGCTCTTAGCTGCCGCTTTGAGCTCGGGGGTCAGTATGGTGCTTCTGTAGTTGCCTCGACTCTTTCCTCCTGCATTTTACAGGAACTATTTTACAGAAACTTCTTTTCCACAGCTCATAAAACGGAGGAAAGGGTCCTGAAAGATATTGTTAATAGAAATGTTATCCCTACAGACAAAAATCAGAAGATACAACTGACGATTTACTATAAAACCAAGAAAACGGCCAGCCTACTCATGAGAAACTCTCCAGACACGGAGAAGAAATCTCTAAAAGAGACCAACGTCATCCATGCCTTCAAATGCCCTCTTGGGGACTGTAAGCCTAAAAAAACTCAGTATATAGGCAAGACAACAACATTTCTTTCCAGGCGTTTAACGATGCATAAGCAACAGGGCTCCATTAAGGAACATATAATCTCTTCCCACAACCAAACCATCACCAGAGAAATCTTAGCAAACAACACAGAAATCATTGATAGAAACAGCGACAGCAGGCGGCTTGACATCTGCGAGGCACTACACATCAAGAAGTCAACACCAGCAATCAACAGCCAATTAATGCACAACTATATTCTACCCACTTCAAGACTCCGCTCCAATATAGAAGCATCAAGAAATATGGGCCAATAGGCCTTCTGCAGTTACAAATCTATACCCATTGTTCCGTGTTCTGTGTTTTGTTGAAAGTTTGTTTTTCACCCCACTATTGTACTACATCACCTCACCCAAATGCAGGTATAAAGCCAAGTGTTCATCCATCAGTTCAGTCATAAGTTGTGTGTGGATAAACTAAAGTCTTTGAAAATGTAATAAGTTTTACGAAACGCGCTCAAGTGTCGCGTCAGACTAGAATAAAAATGAATTTTGGAGAATTGATTTTTCATTTACCGTCAACAGTAAAAGAAACATAAGGAATTGAGAAAATTCGTGTTAGAATTATTAATCTTACTTTTTCGTCATATTTAATAATATAATATATATTATATATATATATAATATATATATATATATATATATATATATAATATATATATATATTATATATATAATAATATATATAATATATATATTATATTATATATAGTAGGCATCCTTCAGTCTCGGGAGACTATGGAGTTGCGCTCTGGTTGTCAATCCTGGTGCAGCGTCTGGTGTGACTGATGAGGCCAATCCGAGAGTGGCAGTCCATCCCACACCGAGCACAATGAAGTCCGATTCTGGTCTGTCTTCCTGGCTACTGGCTTTCCTTCTCTGTCTCTTTGCCTCCGATTCCTTGGCAAGTGACTCCTCGAACTTGGAGAGACCTCTTTGAACAGACTGCCTCCAGGCTGAACGGTCTGCAGCCAGTGTCTCCCATATAGCAAGATCGACGTCCATGGCTTTCAGGTCCCTCTTGCATACGTCTTTGTACCGTAGCTGGGGCTTGCCTGTTGGACGCTTTCCCTGCATCAACTCTCCATACAGGAGATCCTTGGGGATCCTGCCGTCGCCCATTCGCACAACGTGCCCGAGCCAGCGCATTCGTCTCTGTTTCAGCATTGTGTACATGCTGGTGATTCTTGCTCTCCCCAAGACGTTGTTGTTTGTCACCTTGTCCTGCCAGGTGATGTCCAGATGATGTGTCGAAGGCAGCGCATGTGGAAGGCATTCAGCTGTCTTTCCTGACGGGCGCGGAGTGTCCAAGACTCACTGCCATAAAGGAGAGTGCTCAGGACACAGGCTCTGTAAACCTGAATCTTAGTATACTCAGTCAGCCTATTGTTGGCCCACACTCTCTTTGTCAGTCTCGACATGGTAGTAGATGCCTTACCGATGCGTTTGTTTAGCTCCGTATCAAGAGAGAGGGAGTCAGAGATTGTGGAGCCCAGGTACACGAAGTCGTGAACGACTTCCAGTTTGGAATCGGAGATGCCGATGTCAGGTGGGGAGTCCACTCCTTGTCCCATGACTTGTGTTTTCTTCAGGCTGATGGTGAGTCCGAAAGCCTGAGAGGCCTCGCTGAAGCGGGTCATGAGCCGTTGGAGGTCTTCGGCTGAGTGGGCAGTGACTGCTGCGTCGTCGGCGAAAAGGAAGTCGCGCAGACACCTCAGCCGAACCTTCGTCTTGGCTCTCAGCCTGGCGAGGTTAAAGAGCTTTCCATCCGACCTGGTCCGGAGGTAAATGCCTTCCGTGACAGATCCGAAGGCGTGCCGCAGCATAACTGCGAAGAAAATCCCGAATAGGGTTGGAGCCAGTACGCAGCCCTGCTTTACTCCACTTCGGATGTCAAAGGCGTCTGATGTTAGTCCATCAAAGACCACGGTGCCCCTCATGTTCTCATGGAAAGATCTGATGATGCTGAGGAGCCTGGGTGGGCATCCGATCTTGGGGAGGATCTTGAACAGGCCATCCCTGCTGACGAGGTCGAAGGCCTTCGTCAGATCTATGAAGGCTATGAAGAGTGGCTGCTTCTGTTCCCTGCATTTCTCCTGCAGTTGTCTGAGGGAAAAGACCATGTCGATTGTGGACCTGTCAGCTCTGAATCCGCATTGTGATTCTGGATAGACTCTCTCTGCAAGTACTTGGAGCCTCTTCAATGCGACTCGAGCAAACAGCTTTCCGACAGTACTGAGGAGGGAGATTCCACGGTAGTTGTTGCAGTCGCCCCTGTCACCTTTATTCTTATACAGCGTGACGATGTTGGCATCCCTCATGTCCTGTGGCACCTCTCCTTCTTCCCAGCAGAGACAGAGAATTTCATGCAGCTCCATGAGCAGGCTACCTCTGCAGCACTTCAAGGTCTCAGCAGGAATGCCATCTTTGCCAGGAGCTTTACCAGGAGCAAGGGAGTCTAGGGCATCACTGAGTTCTTCGAGGGTCGGTTCGCTGTCGAGCTCCATTAGCACAGGCAGACACTCAATGGCGCTCAGGGCGTCTTCGGTGACCACATTGTCCCTGGCGTATAGCTCAGAGTAGTGCTCGACCCAGCGCTTCAGCTGCAGTGTCTGGTCCTGAATCACCTCGCCAGTGGCAGATTTCAGAGGAGCGGTCTTCCTCTGGATTGGGCCGAGGGCCTGCTTGATGCCGTCATACATTCCCCTTACATTGCCTGTATCCGCTGCAGTCTGTATCTGGGAGCAGAGCTGGAGCCAATAGTTGTTGGCACATCGCCTGGCGCTCTGCTGTACTTTGCAGCGGATGGCCCGAAGGATCTGTAAGTTGCGCTGACTTGGGCAGGCTTTGTAGGCTGCCAAGGCGTTTCTCTCTCTTCAATGACAGGTGTCATCTCTTCCGAGTGAGCCTCGAACCAGTCAGCCGACCTGCTGGTCTTCTTGCCAAAGGTGGAAATGGCAGCGTTGAACACAGCGTCTCTGAAGTGCTCCCATCTTTTACAGGCAGTGACCCCGGCTGGGCCAGGGAGAGCTTCCTCGAGCACTCGTGCAAAATCTTTCACCTTGTCCTGGTTTCGGGTCTTAGTGGTGTCGATGCGAGGTCTGCCCGTCTTTTTTGAGTGATGAATCTTCTTTGGTTGCATCTTGACCCTGCTACAGACCAGGGAGTGGTCGGTGTCACAGACAGCACTCTGGTAGCTACGCGTAATCTTGACACTGGGTAAACTTGCACGCCTGGTAAGAATCAGGTCAAGCTGGTGCCAGTGCTTGGATCTGGGGTGTCTCCAAGATACTCGGTGTTGAGGCTTTGTGCCAAAGAACGTGTTGGTGACACAGAGACCATGAAGGCAGCAGAGTTCTAGCAACGTTGCCCGTTCTCATTCATCCTCCCTATGCCGAATTTACCCAGACAAGTGGGCCAAATGTTGTGCTCGGCACCCACTCTGGCGTTGAAGTCGCCGAGGATAAACAGTGGCTCCTTTACAGGGATTCTTGCTATGACTCTGTTGAGGTCATCGTAGAATTTTTCCTTTGCCTCTGCTGGAGAAGTCAGGGTTGGTGCATATGCACTAATTACATTGACTGGTCCTGTTTGGGAGTGCAGTTGCAGAGACAGAATTCGTTCGGTTTCCCCCATCGGTGGCATAATGTATCCCAACAGTGTATTCCTGACGGCAAATCCCACACCATGTTCTCTGGTCTCATCAGGTGGTTTTCCTTGCCAGAAGAAAGAGAAGGTCCTCTCTCTCACAGATCCTGATCCAGGGAGCCTGGTCTCTTGGAGAGCAACAATATCCATCTGCAGTTTGCTCAGCTCCCTATCAATGATTGCTGTTTTTCGGGCGTCATTGATTTCTTGCAGGTCGTCAGAGAAACCTGGTGTCAGTGTCCTGACGTTCCATGTGCCCAGCTTTAGGGCAGTTGATATTTTCTTTTTGGGTATGATATTGCTTGGTGCAAAGTTGTCGGGCCGCTTGTCGGTTTTCACCCTAAACCCCACGCACCCAGTGAGGTTAACGGACCGTGGCGAGGCAACACCTTATTGGCTGGGTTTGCCCAGCTTGAGGCGGGCGGTAGCTGCCCAGTGGGGCACGATGACCCCTCCCACCGTCAGAAGCAACCCCTGGCGTCACACTCTTCGCCAATCGAGCAGAAGACTTAAAACCGGTAGACTGTCGCTTCCCGTGTTGGTTCGACGCTGTGAGGCGAAGCTGGAGTGTCCTCTCCAGGGCGCAAAGCCTGGGTAGGTAGATATGGAGGAGGAGCTGTTACCCATGCAGCAATCCCCCTCTCCACGTTGCTGAAATTATCCAATAGAAAGGCAAATGCCAATACACATGGTTCCAGCAACGTCGCAGGAGCTGCCAGAACGAGGTCGACGTCAACAACGAACTGCCTTAGGGGCTCCAACTCCGGATTTTTCCTCGAGGTTGACTCCTGAAGCCTTTCCCAGAAAAGGGTATGGCCGCAAGGCAGCAGAGGTTTAAAATCGGGTTTTCCTTCCCCTAGATGGGCTGCCTTCCAAGGCTATCGAGTCCCATCTACCCGGAGCAGCTGGTTTTAAGGCGCCAGAGGCACGCCCTCGCCCCTTCTCCTGTCGGTAAAAGCAGTTCCGCCGGACTTAAAGACTAAGCCACCCGTGCAGGCCAGGAGTTGGACTTGGTTGTCAGAGGCTATTTGAGACGCATGCCATATAGGAGCATTTATAGGTCATGGGAGCTCGTCCCCCATTACCACCCCCTGGCAATGACAACCCCTTGGAACCATATATATATATATAATATATATATTATATATATATATATATATAT
>WNGS01164298.1:81363-98352 GCA_020271785.1 Procambarus virginalis
TCATCATTTCATAAGAAAAAAAAAATAGAAAAAATATATTAATTCACGAAAACTTGGCTTATTAGGCAAATCGGGCCTTGCATAGTAAGCTGAGAAGTGCATTCTGGCTACTAGGTACGACATATATATATATATATATATATATAGATATATATATATATATATATCTATATATATATATATATATATTATATATGATATATATATATATATGGAGTTCCTAGCAGCCAGAACGCACTTCTCAGCCTACTATGCAAGGCTCGATTTGCATAATAAGCCAAGTTTTCATGAATTAATATATTTCTCTAATTTTTTTCTTATGAAATGATAAACCTACCCATTTCATCTAGTATGAGGTCAATTTTTTTCATTTGGAGGTAAATTTAATCGTAGCATATATGACCGAACCTAACCCAACCCCTACCTAACCTAACCTAACCTATCTTATATAGGTTAGGTTTACGGTAAATTAGGTAGCCGAAAAAGTTTAGGTTAGGTAAGGTTAGTGTAGGTTAGGTAGTCGAACAAACAATTAATTCATGAAAACATTGCTTATAGGCAAATCGGGCCTTGCATAGTAGGCTGAGAAATGCGTTTCTGGCTACTAGGTACGACATATATATATATTATATATATATATATATATATATATATATATATATATATATATATATATATATATATATAAATAGATATATATATAATATATATATATAATGCAAACAAGCCTGAATGGTCCCCAGGACTAGCTATGCGAACTGAAAACTCACACCCCCAGAAGGACTCGAACCCATACTGCCAGGAGCAACGCACACTGGTATGTACAGGACGCCTTAATCGCTTGACCGATCACGACCGGACATAAAGGAAGTGATAGCCTAAGCTATTGAACCACTTCCCCGCCCCGCGCACCTCGGATGTATCTTGGGCATAGCCATTTATCAAATCACCTCATTTTTGGGACAACACGTGAGGAACACAAATGCGAAACAAGCCTGAATGGTCCCAGGATAGATACGAATGAAAACTCACACCCCAGAAGCGACTCAAACCCATACTGCCAGGAGCAACGCAACTGGTATGTACAGGGACGCCTTAATCCGCTTGACCATCACGACCGGACAAAAGGAAGTGATAGCCGTAGCTATTTGAACCACTTCCCCGCCAGCACTCGGATGGTAATCTTGGGCATAGCATTTTATCAAATCACCTCATTTTTTGGGGCAACACGTGAGGAACACGTGCTCCTGGCAGTATGGGTTCGATTCACTTCTGGGATGTGATTTTTCAGTTATATATATATATATATATATATATATATATATATATATATATATATATATATATATATATATATATATATATATATATATATATATATATATATACACTAGCAGTACCAGCCACGTGTTGCTGTGGCTCAGTCTGGGTAAGTGGGAAAGAAAAAAAAAGGGAAAGGGCACGTTTCTAATATGTTTAATTTGCAATGCTTGTGGGTATACAATATTTTTGTTGTTCCATTGTCTGTGGAGATGCAGAGACTGTCTGGTTTGCCGACTATAGAACACGCAAAATCTACTTGTCCATATGAGAAGCAATTCGTGTGTAGATATAAAGTGCACAATTCTAAAAATTGGCCCTGAGCTTTGTTGATGGTGATTGCAAACGCCAATCGAATTGGAAATTACAATCTCTTAAATTGAAATGACATATCTGCTGGAATCATAGGAATGCGAGGAATAAGGACATCTTCACCATTGAAAGGTCCTGTCAAGATTGTTTCTTCTACGACGTCGTGGATTAATTTTTTTACTGCAAGCCGCGTGACGTTTCAAAATTTTGACTGGTTGATATTTCGCAACATGATCATTGGCCAACATGATCACTGACTTGTACAGCCAACTGTACAAGTCAGCTATGACCAGAGGGGGGGCCTAGTGAAGCACCCCCCAACTGCCAACTGTGCAAGTCAGCTATGACCAGAGGGGGGGCTGGTGAAGCACCCTAAACTGCCAACTGTACAAGTCAGCTATGACCAGGGGGGGAGGGTCTGGTGAAGCAACCCCAACATACAACAGTACAAGTCAACCGTGACCATGATGAGGGGGGGGTCTGGTTATGCCCCCCCCCCAACTGCCAACTGTACAAGTCAGGCGTAACCATGGAAGGGGTGGGGGGGCTCGTGAAGCACCCCCAGCTGCCCACTGTTCAAGTCAGGTGTGTCCATGGGGGGTGGGGTCTGGTGAAGAACCCCAAACAGCAAACTGTTCAAGTCAGGCATGACCATAGGAGGGGTCTGGTGAAGCACCCTCTACTGCCAACTGCACAAGTTAGGAATGACCATGGGGGGTGTCTGGTGAAACACCCCAACTACGAACTGTACAAGTGAGGCGTGACCATGGTGTGGGGGGGTCTCGTGACGCATCCCCAACTGCCAACTGTAAAGGTCAGTGTTATGGGGAGCAGGTGGTTGTACTGAGAGGGCCAATAGTAAAAACCACAGGAGTTCCTAAAATAGTGGAAATAGGTAGGTCCCGGCCCCCAAGGAAAGAATATTCCCAGGAATGAATACTTGTAAGGCTAGAATAACGTCTGCCATCTAAGGTAGTCACCTACTCCACTCTAAACAGGATGAAAAGATACTTCTAGCTTTATCCTTATTTATTAAACCCTCTAATAACCCCCCCCCTCCATATACATAGATACAATAAATCACTTTACCACTCTACCTTATGTTGAATACCTTGGTCCACATAAGCAGGATGCAACGTTTACAATTGCAACTAGGGGATAAAGACTACTTTCCTGAAAGGCGCTTAGGCGCTTGTATCATAGGTATCACAGACTTAAGCACATGTGGTTACCTTAGTCACCTTACAGTACACTTAGAGATTCCAAAACACTGGCTTAGAATACACCTAAATAAACACACACCTAGCCAATAGCACAGTAATACAGCGGACAGATACTTATCTTGGATATAGGGTTTAGGGAGAGAAGAAAGGAGGAGGAGGCAAACAGAGCCCACAGAGAATGTGTGAACACCTCAGCAGCCGCCCAGAGAGAAGGAAGGAACAACCTACCTAGCTCTCTTTAAGTATGCTGCCGAGAAGATACCTAACTGATCGTGCAGCCAAAATCATTACAAGTCTTCACCGACCTTCATTACTAGTTAGTTTAACACTTCTAAGAACAACTGATAACTAGGTCACTATTATATTTAATAAGGAACAACCTCAGAGTTTGAATATTGTGTGAGAACCAAGATTCGTCTTACGTCTGGCAAGGAAGATGGAAACAAAGGCGCACCTAGGAATTCAGGATCCATGAATGTAAATGTTATTATTAATTAAATTTCCATCTCACGTGATCCAGTCCTATCAATTAATGTATATTAATTATTTAGAGCTCAAATTGACCTCTGGTTTCCAAATAAGAACCCAGGGCCATAACACTCCTCCCCCCTTCAGATAAAAAAATGTGGCTACTAGAATAGTAGTCATATTTTTTGTAAGAGCATACAGAGATAAAAAGGAAAACCTATGTAATAAAAGAAAATCAAACAAACCAAAATTTATCTGCAAGAAAAATCACAAAGGAGTTCTCTGAAAAAAAACACACAAAAAGGAATTCTCTGAAAGAAAAAGCACATACAAAAAAAGGGGAAATAAATAAATAAATAAATAAATTGACAAGGAATATTTAATGTCACAGGAGAACCTAAAAAAATAACTAAAACATGACAGTTTGTATATGGCTTCCTGTGGCTCAGGTGCATGCTACACATGTAACCGGGACAGTGCATCGGTTATCATGTTTGCCGACCCAGTAAGTGGATAATGGAAAGATTGAAGTCCTGTAGGTACAACGCCCACCTGAGGATGTGTTTACTTTTCTCTTTCTTCTGGTGAATAAACACCAGTGGGTTGTGGTCTGTGTACACTTCCACTAAATTAGCTGTTAGATACACTTCAAACTTTTTACAGGCTAACACTAGTGCCAATGCTTCTTTTTCTACCACTGAATAATTGTGTTGCACCTTGTCAAATTTCACAGAGTAGTAGTACACTGGATGGTCCACTTGATCATCCCCAGTTTGCAACAACACCGTACCAGCACCTGAGTCAAACGCATCAACGTGAATTTTAAATTGTCTGTTGAACCTTGGACTAGCGAGCACTGAAGTGGAAGCTAAGATCAATTTCAAGTTTTTAAAAGCCTCTACACAGTCTGTTGACCACTTAAATTTAACGGCCTTTTGCAACATGTTGGTGAGAGGAGTGGCGACACTGGAAAAATTCTGACAAAAGCGGCGCTAGTACGCACACATACCAATAAACCGTTGAACTTCCTTTTAAGACTGGAGCACTGGATACTCCAGAATGGCACTGAATTTATCTTGCTGAGGTAACACTTTTCCTTGGCCCACTTCATAACTGAAGTACATCACTGTGCCTTGATCAAAATTACACATTTTGGCATTTAAAGTTAGATTTGCACTTTTCAAATCTGTGAACAACTGGCATAACCTAGCTATGTGGTCAGCCCAATTTCTATAAAAAAGCACAATGTCATCTAAATACGCCTGACAATTTGGCACATTAGCGAGCAGAGAGTTCATTAGCCTCTGGAACGTTGCAGGGGCATTACGCAACCCGAATGGTAGTACTTGATACTCGAAGACACCATCGCGTGTTATGAACGTGGTTATTTGCTTGGCACGTTCGGTGAGAGGAATCTGATAGAATCCCCTCGAGAGATCGAATTTCGATACATTGGTGGCATTCGCGATCTAGTCGATGCAGATTTCTAGGAGGGGCAGCGAATAGGCATACACGATGGTCACCTTGTTGAGCTGCCGATAGCCGGTGTATAATCGCTTCGAGCCATCTGGTTTGGGGACCAAAAGGCAGGGCGAGCACCAGGAGCCTTGACTCAACAAGATGAGGCCATGCTCGAGCAGGAAGTCGACGTCTTTCCTCACGATGGCCTTCTTTTCCGGACTCCTCTGATAGGGTTGAAGATGAATGGGGGTGTAGTCCATCAACTTGACATCATGGCAGATGGCATCAGTCTGGGTCGGGTCCTCCCCGAACAGACTGGAGAATTCGTCAAGAAGCAACTGCACCTCTTCACGTTGGACCATCTGCAAATGGGACAGTCTCTCCTCCACAGCATTCGCAGAACTAGAATTATTGAGAATGAGATTAGTTGGGTCCTCAGAATAATTATCCCCTCCCTCACTGGAAAAGGAAACATTGGTTAGAGCGATGGGCCTTAGAGCCCTGGAACTTCTTCAGATGGTTGAAGTGTACGAGCATCACCTTTTTACACTTATCAGAGTGCCTTACTTTGTACGTGAGGTCCCCAACCTTTTGTCACAATATTGGGACCTTCGTACTTGTGAGACATAGTATTTCACAGTTGAGGTTTTAATACCAGGACATTTAATACCAGGACAAAATGCCAAGAATGGCATTTTGCTCTGCCAATCTTGCCTCTTGCTCTGCTAGTTATAATATGGCTAGCTGTAATTCTAACTCTATATTCCTAGTAGCTCCACTTTCAGTTGGATTGACCTGGCATAAAATTGTATCACTTGCCAATAGGCCCTGGTCTATGCAATGCTGTAAAATTTCATTTGTTAAGGCCCACTTTTTAGCTTCATTCAAGTTAAGACCAAGTTCCATACCTAACAATACTAAGTTAGATTTAGTTAGTTTCTTAATCTCTACCACTGAAGATGTCTTTGCCAGTTCCTGCAATTTAGCCTCCATCACTAATTATTCTAACTATTAGCCAAAAGTAAAAAAAAAATAATAACAAAATACAAAAAATCGCACAGCTCCTGCTACAAGGCCACACTTACCTCAATCGTTAAGTGATCCAGTTGGATGTCCAGTCAGTGCAAGATGTATCCTTTGCTAGTTGACCTGGACCCTACGCTACCACACAACCGTTCTGCGGAATGCAAGAAATTTAGTTTCAACATTCAAAAATCTGACTTTTTACAATTTATTTTACAAATTTTCAGATCCCAGATAGGCCAACCACTTGTTATTGGGGGCAGGTGGTTGTACTGAGAGGGCCAATAGTAAAAAGCCACAGGAGTTCCTAAAATAGTGGAAATAGGTAGGCCCCAGCCCTGCAGGGAAAGATATTCCCAGCAATGAGTACTTATTTGGCTAGAATAACGTCTGCCATCTAAGGTAGTCACCTACTCCACTCTAAACAGGATGAAAAGATACTCCTAGATTTATCCTTATTTATTAAACCCTCTAGTAACTCCCCATATACGTAAGTACAATAAATCACTTTACCACTCTACCTTACATTGAATACCTTTGTCCACATAAGCAGGGTGCAACGTTTAGAATTGCAACTAGGGGGTAAAGACTACTTTCCTGAAGGGCCCTTGTATCATAGGTATCTCAGACTTAAGCACACATGGTTACCATAGTCACCTTACAGTACACTTAGAGAAACCAAAACACTGGCTTAGAATACACCTAAATAAACACACACCTAGCCAATAGCATGGTAATACAGTGGACAGATACTTATCTTGGACATAGGGTATAGGGAGAGAAGAAAGTAGGAGGAGAACAGAGCACACAGAGAATGTGTGAACACCACAGCAGCCGCCCAGAGAGAAGGAAGGAACAACCTACCTAGCTCTCTTTAAGTATGCTGCCGGGAAGATACCTAACTGATGGTGCAGACAAAATCATTTCAAGTCTTCATCAACCTCCATTGCTAGTTACTTTAACACTTCTAAGAATAGCTGCAACATAATAGGAGCCACTAACACTAGGTCATTATTACATTTAATAATCAACAAGCTCATAGTCTGAACGTTCTGTGAGACCCAAGATTCGTCTTACGTCTGGCAAGGAAGAAGGAAACAAAGGCGCACATAGGAATTCAGGATCCATGAATACAAATGTTATTGTTAACTAAATATTCTTCTCACATGATCCAATCCTATCAATTAATGTATAGTAATTATTTAGAGCTCAAATTGACCTCTGGTTTCCAAATAAGAACCCAGGGCTGTAAAAGTCAGGAGTGACCAGGGGGGGGGGGGGTCTGGTGAAGCATACCCAACTGCCAACTGTACAAGTCAGGGGTGATCATGGGGGGGGGGAGGGGTCTGGTGAAGATCCGCAGCTGCCAACCGTATAGGTCATGAGTTAACTTAGATGAAAGGGTTTGGTGAAGCACCCCAAACTGCCAACTGTACAAGTCAGCCGTGACCATGGGGAGGGGGGTCTGGCGAAGCACCCTCCACTTCCAACTGTACATGTCAGGCGTGTCCATGGGGGAGGGTTCGATGAACCACCCCTAACTGCCAAGTGTACAAGACAAGCGAGACCATGGGGGGGGTGGGTCTGGTGTAGCACCTCCAACTGCCAACTGTTTACAAGTCAGGCATGACCATTGAGGGGGGACCACTGAGGGGGTGCCTGAGTTCCGGTAGCACAGGCACTCAGTATAGTATGGAGGAAGAGCTTGGACACAGGGGAGATACCAAATGCGCTTAAAGCAGCAGACATTGCCCCTCTACACAAGGGTGGTAGCAAAGCATTGGCAAAGAATTATAGACCAGTTGCACTAACGTCCCACATAATAAAAGTATTTGAGAGAGTGATCAGGAGTCAGGTCACTAGATTCATGGAAATCAATGACCTCCACAATCCAGGCCAACATGGTTTTAGAGCAGGAAGGTCATGCCTCTCACAGCTACTTGACCACTATGACAAAATCACCGAGGCATTAGAGGAAAAACATAATACAGATATCGTATACACAGATTTTGCAAAGGCATTCGACAAATGTGACCATGGAGTGATTGCACACAAAATGAGGTCAATGGGTATAACCGGTAAAGTAGGACGCTGGATACTCAATTTCCTGTCGAACAGAACACAAAGAGTAACAATCAAATAAGTAAAATCGAGTCCGAGCGTAGTTAAAAGCTCTGTACCTCAAGGTACAGTCCTTGCACCACTGCTGTTCTTTATTCTCATATCAGGTATAGACAAAAACACAAGTCACAGCTTCGTGTCATCCTTTGCAGATGATACAAAAATCAGCATGAAAATTACTTCTGCTGAAGACATTGATAAACTGCAAACAGATATTAACAAAGTTTTCGATGGGGCTGCGGAAAATAACATGATGTTTAACGGTGATAAATTCCAGGTACTCAGATACGGCAAAAATGAGGATCTTAAACATAATACAGGGTACAAAACACAATCGAATCTGCCCATAGTAGTAAAACAGCATGTCAAGGATTGGGAATAATGATGTCCGACGACCTAACGTTTAGGGAGCATAACCAAGCAACTATTGCGTCAGCCAGAAAAATGATAGGATGGATTACGAGAACCTTCAAGTCCAGAGATCCCATCACAATGGTTGTACTCTTCAAATCACTTGTGTTGCCCCGTCTTGAGTACTGCTCAGTACTCACTTCCCCTTTCAGAGCAGGAGAGATTGCTGAAATTGAGGGAATACATAGAACATATACGGCACGCATAGACGAGATAAAACACCTACATTATTGGGATCGTCTCAAAGCTCTCCAAATGTACTCACTAGAAAGGAGACTAGAGAGATACCAAATAATATACACATGGAAAATACTGGAGGGACAGGTCCCAAATCTGCACAGTACTGGAGTGAACGACATGAAAGAAAATGCAGAATAGAACCAGTGAAGAGCAGAGGTGCCATGGGCACAATCAGAGAGCACTGTATGAACATCAGAGGTCCACGGTTGTTCAACGTCCTACCAGCAAGCATCAGAAATATTACAGGAACAACCGTGGATATCTTCAAGAGGAAACTAGATTGTTTCCTCCAAGGAGTGCCGGACCAACCGGGCTGTGGTGGGTATGTGGGCCTGCGGGCCGCTCCAAGCAACAGCCTGGTGGATCAAACTCTCACAAGTCAAGTGTGGCCTCGGGCCGGGCTTGGGGAGTAGAAGAACTCCCAGAACCCCATCAACCAGGTATCAACCAGGGGTGGGAGTTTCTGGCGAAGCACCCCAACTTCCAACTATACAAGTGAAGCGTTACTATGGGGGGGGGGTGTCTGGTGAAACACCCCCAACTGCCAACTGTACAAGTCAGGCGTGACCATGAGGGGGAGGGGGGGTCTGGTGAAGCACCCCAACTGCCAACTGTACAAGTCAGGAGTTACCATGAGGGGGAGGGGGGGTCTGGTGAAGCACCCCAACTGCCAACTGTACAAGTCAGGAGTTACCATGAGGGGGAGGGGGGGTCTGGTGAAGCACCCCAACTGCCAATTTTACAAGTCAGGCGTGACCATGTGCGGGGGGGGGGGCTATGGTGAAGCACCCCCAAATGCCAACTGTTCAGGACACTTCAACACCTTCACTATCCTTCACCAGCTTCACTACCCTTCACAACCTTCACTTGCTTTCAACATCTTCACTATCCATCACTACCTTCACTGTCCTTCACCACCTTCATTACCCTTCACTATCCTTCACCACCATCACTACCTTTCACCACCTTCACTACCCTTTACCACCTGCACTATCCTTCACCACCTCCACCACCTTTACTACCCTTTACCACATTCACTATCCCTCCCCAACTTCACAATATTCACTACCCTTCGCCTCTTTCACTACCCTTCACCACCTTCACTACCCTTCACCACCTTCACTACCTATCACCACCTTCGCCGTCGTTCAACACCTTAACCATCTTCACTACCCTTCACCACTTTCACCACCTTCTCCAACTTCACTACCTTTCACCACCTTCGCTATCCTTCGTCATCTTCACTACCCTTCAAAACCTTCACTACCCTTCACCACCTTCACTACCCTTTACCACCTTCACCACCTTCACCACCTTCTCCAACTTCACTGCCCTTCACCACCTTCGCTATCCTTCGCCATCTTCACTACCCTTCACCATCTTCACTACCCTTCACCACCTTCCCTACCCTTTACCATCTTAACTACCATTCACCACCTTCACTACCTTCACCACCCTTCACCGCTTTCACGACCCTTTACCACCTTCACTACTCTGCATCACCTTCACTATCCTTCACTACCTTTAATACCCTTCACCACCTTCACCACCCATCACTACCTTCACCACCCTTCACCAGCTTCACTACACTTCACCACCTTCACTACCCTTCACCACCTTCACTATCCTTCACCACCTTCCCAACCTTTCACCATCTTCACTATCCTTTACCAACTTAACTACCCTCCACCACCTACATTACCCTTCACCACTTTCATTACCCTTCACCACCTTATTTATCCTTCACCACCTTCACTATCCTTCACCAACTTAACTACCCTCCGCCACCTTCACTATCCTTCACCACCTGCAGTACATTCACCACCTTATTTATCCTTCACCACTTTCACTACCTTTCACCACCTTCTCTATCCTTCACCACCATCACTATCCTTCACCACCTTCACTGTCGTTCACCACCTTCAAAACCTTTACTACCCTTCACCACATTCGCTATCCTTCCCCAACTTCACCATATTCACTACCATTCACCAATTTAACAACCCTTCACCACCTTCATTATCCTTCACCACCTTCACTATCCTTCACCACATTCACCACCTTCACTACTATTCACCACCTTCACTACCTTCACTACTCTTCTCCACCTTCACTACCCTTTACCACCTTCACTATCCTTAACCACCTTCACCTCATATGAAGGTGGTTATGGGTACAATAAACTGCAGACGTCTGCATTTTATTGCAGACGTCTGCAACAGTCCCTCGGAACTGGACACTGGTGCGGCAGTGTCAACATTGTCTAGAGATTGGGCAGATACCTTGCAATTGAATGTAAAACCAGGCAAAAAATCTTTAAGTGCTTATGATAATGTACCGATTAAGGTCTATGGCAAGGTGTCGGCAAAGTAGGTTATAATGGAAAAGAAATTGTCCAGGATTTTTATGTAGTGGATTCACATAATCCTAGCCTATGTGGAAATCTAGCGATCTCATGGAAAAGTGGGAATTTTCATGGCGGGCCTAGATGAATTGTCGATAGTTAAAACAATTAAAAGTGCCGAACAAATGTTAGATAAAAATTCAGTGGAGGCAGATAAGCCAATTAATAGCATAGTTGCAAAAATTCACCTGAAAAGTGGGGCTTCACCTAAATTTTTCAAGGCAAGAACAGTGCCGTTTCATTACAAGCAATTGGTAGAATCAGCCCTGGAAAAGCATGTGGCAGAAGGCATCTTAGAGCCAATTACACATCTTCTTGAGGTTATCTTGAGATGATTTCGGGGCTTTTTTAGTGTCCCCACGGCCCGGTCCTCGACCAGACCTCCACCCCCAGGAAGCAGCCTGTGACAGCTGACTAACACCAAGGTACCTATTTACTGCTAGGTAACAGGGGCATAGGGTGAAAGAAACTCTGCCCATTGTTTCTCGCCGGCGCCTGGGATCGAACCCAGGACCACAGGATCACAAGTCCCGCGTGCTGTCCGCTCGGCTCCGGCTCCACATAGTGAGTGGGACGCCCCAATTGTACCAGTGTTGAAGGCAGATAGGAAATCTTTGAGAATCTGTGCAGACTTCAAGGAACTGAACAACCGCATACACTGTGAGACGTATCCTTTACCTAAGATAGATGAGTTATTGTCAGTGGTCTGCAAAGGAGCAATTTTTTCTAAGATTGACCTGAAGGATGCTTACTTGCAAATTCCTGTAGAGGAGGAGAGCCAGAAATTGTTAGTGATTAATACCCACAAGGGGTTATTTAAGTATAAAAGACTTCCTTTTGGACTCTCCTCGTCTCCAGCAATTTTTCAGAGATTCATGTCCCAGTTGTTAGTTAACATTGAAGGTGTGGCTAGTTTTTTAGATGACATTATTGTATGTGGAGAGAATGAGGAAGTGCATGATGCTAGATTAGAACAAGTTTTGAATCTTTTGCAAAAGCACAATGTGAAGATTAATAAGGGAAAAACAACGTTGAAGACCAAGGCCATTGAATACCTGGGGTACCATATTTCAGGTAAGGGCTTTACTCCTCACAAAAATGTAGCTGCTATAATAGATGCCCCAGCCCCAACATCAGTTGGGGAAGTACAGTCTTTTGTTGGGATGGTTACATATTTTTGTAAGTTTGTGAAGAACTTTTCAACAAAATTAGCACCCTTGTATGAATTGTTGAAAAAAGGGGCTAGATTTAAGTGGGCAGCAAGAGAGGAAAATGCATTCAGGAATATTAAGCAGGAATTGATCAATTCTCCAGTGCTCACTAATTTTACAGGTAGACTCCCATTAAAACTGGAGGTAGATGCTTCCCCAGTAGGAGTGGGTTGTGTATTATTACAGGAAGTAGATGGTCAGGATTAAGTAGTATATTTTGCTAGCAAGAAATTATCTCCTGCGGAACAGAATTATTCTCAGTTAGATAAAGAAGCTTCAGCTTTGGTATATGCTGTAAAGAAACTAAGGTATTTTCTGCTGGGGAGGAAATTTCTTGCTAGAACAGATCATAAACCCCTGCTAGGATTGTTTGGCAGAGGTAAGCAAATTCCAGTTAATGCCAATGCTAGAATTCAAAGATGGGCATTACTACTCTCACAGTTTGAGTATGATTTAGAGTTTAAGCCAGGCAAGGATAATGTAGTAGCTGATGCATTAAGTAGATTGTCTGTGACAGAAGAATTAAATTCCAGTTTTCCAGTGGAGTATGTTAACCTGGTGGAAGCTATGTCTTTTGAGGATATTTCATTCCAGACTATTAGGAAGGCAACTGGTAGAGATCCCAAATTAAGTCTGTTGTTGAAATATGTCAAATATGGTTGGAATGATAATTTGTTATTGTCAGAGTATGCTGCAGTGAAGGCTGACCTTAGTATTCACCAGGATGTACTTTTGTATAGGAATAGAGTGGTGGTGCCTGGGGAACTGAGATGTAAGATTTTGGAACAGCTGCATGTAGGCCATAATGGCATAAATGCTATGAAAGCAGAAGCTAGAAGTTGGGTTTGGTGGCCAAAAATAGACCAGGATATTGCTGAGGTAACAAAAAATTGTCATATTTGCTTTAAGAATTATCAGAAACCCCAGGCCCCAGTACTTTCTTGGCCATGCACTGGAAAACCCTGGTCTAGACTTCATGTAGATTATGCGGGACCTATGGATAATAAATATTACCTAGTGGTGGTGGATTCATACACCAAATTTCTGGATGTGCATGTGTGTAATTCCACCACATCATCTGTAACTTGTGAATTACTAAGGAAAACATTTTGTAATTTTGGATTGCCAGACATAATTGTCTCAGACAATGCTCCTTATTTTGTTTCTGTGGAAATGGAGGATTTTTTTAGAAAAAATGGTATTAAACATGTAACACCTGCCCCCTATAATCCTTCTTCAAATGGTCTAGCAGAGAGAGCAGTGAGATCCTTGAAAGAAGGGTTAAAGCGGTTTACGGAAGGTACTATTAATACAAGGCTTTGTAGATTTTTATATAATCAAAGAAAAACTGTTCATTCTACTACTGGTAAATCTCCTTCTGAATTACTGTTTAATAGACACTTTAAAGTGCACATGGAAGCAGTAAAGACAGATCCCAATAAAGAGAAATCGGTAACTAGCTTGGCCAGTCAGTTGGCTCAGGGAGAGGAATTGTTGTTTAATGAGGGGGATGCAGTATATGCAAGGAATTTTGGAAGTGGAAAGCCCTGGGTGGAAGGGAAAATTAGGGAAGTCCTGGGCCGCAGGAACTTCACTGTGCAAGTGCAGAGTTTTGGGAACATTAATTGGAAAAGGCATGCCGATCAGCTCATGCCAAGGTTCACAGGGAATTTTGAAGACCCTTCAGGTGGGGGTGGGGCAACTAGTGATATCCATCCTAATAATGAAGGGATAGCAGCACCTGCAGGTGACCGTGAGGCAGAGCAAGGGGCAGCAGAGGGTTATGGGGATACAGTCAACCTATGGACTCTACAAGGAGTAATTCAGACGAATGTTTCCCAGAAGTAACAGGTCAGGACTTCCAGTTGAGAAAATCAGGAAGAGTCATACGACCGCCTGATAGACTTAACCTGTAGGGATAGAGTTTATTTAAAAGGGGAGGAATGTTGGGATTGAGTACTACAGATGTTGGAGGTAGCATGTTTGGAGCAGATGCTCTTTTGTTTATGATCTTGTTAACAATATTTCATGTACCTGATTATTGTTTTGTTGTTGTTACTGGCGGAGAATAAAACAATGAGGACGAAGATTGTTTCTCTGACCACAACCATAACAGGCTGCTTCCTCATCTAGCTGTTCAGGCTCAGTAGTGAACACTCCAAGGAAGCTGCCACTGAGTTCCTCGCAAATTTCCTTATCATTTCCTGTATACTGCCTCCTCTTTTTCGTAACCTGGTCATTCAGTTTTTCACTGTCATTTTCCCTCTTATATGGCTATGTAGGAGTTTCTGTTGTTTCTTTGCTCTGAGAGTAATATCATTTTTTTTGTATAGTATGTATATATATATATATATATATTATATATATATATATATTATAATATATATATATATATATATTATATATTATATATATATAATATATATATATATATATAAGGGTACCACCTCTGGTGCAATTGCAGGGACCCACATCCTCGAAGAAGAAAACAAAGAGCATTCAGAGAAGATCTTGTGGATTCTCACTGAATACTTTATTTCTTTTCTTCTCCTACCACCCCTATTATTTTTTTGTATGTTTTGTTTTATTTTATTGCAATGCTACAGTTTACAGAGAACACACACACACACACACAAATATATAACAATTAAACAATCAGCGTTCGAAGACCTCGTCCAGCTCCTCGGAGGTTGGATGCGTACCCAGGATACAGCACGCATTTCCCCTCTGCACTGCGACACTGAGGCGCTGGAACAGGAAACTGGCTGCTCGTGGGTCTCTAGTTTTCCCAATGAGTTCCTCACCAACCTCCTTTAAAACTTGAGTGCACATTTACCCCAGGCACCCAGAGTCTCTGAGCCTATCGGCACGAACCTGTAACAACGTTCTAGGTCTCTGTACTTGTGGATTTTCTGGGTCTCCCTGAAGGTGGCTGCCCCACCTCCCTCCGCTGAGCTGTACGTAAATAGGTATCAGCCAATGTAGATGCACAGGTGTAATCCCATACGACCTGTTTACCTTCCCTCCATGGCTGCAGGGTGACTCCATCTGGGCGTTTTGGCTGTTGTCAGGTCTGCACAACTGGGGTTCCCTTTGTGCTGGACACCCAGCTGTAGCCAAACTTCTCTTGATGATGTCATGACTGCCTCGTGTCTGGCAATCTTTCCCTGTGTCTTACGACAGATGAGACCATGGCTGCCGTATTGGTCTGCCCGTGCCTGGCCGCAAATACACCGGTGCTCGGTGGAGATAGGGGCGGCAAGGCGCAGAGCAACACCAATACTTAGGGCCCGATGATCCAGGCGGGTGCCCAAGGCGAATTAGGGACTGCCAACAGGAAGTCCCCAGCATGGGGGGCTTGCACAGCTAGGAGACGCGCTCTGTCCTTCTGAGAAGCTACGTCCAGCAATGCTTTGGCGATGTTCTCCACTATGGGCTATCCCATTTGGCCTGTTTACCGTCGTTTGGACAAGTTGGTCGGGTGTGTGAATTGGCGAGTGTGTCCCACTGACCAGCTCCTTCCACAAATTTGGGATCACGAATCCCAATGGAGTTCCTTAGGTATTCTGGTAGTATTTCCTTCACTAATTCACTTGTAGCACTGGTCGAGGATAAGAATGCCGGCAATGCTTGGTCGCCTTGCGAATACCTATACCCCGAGTCTAACGGGAGCGTTGCTTGGTCCACTGGTCATCTTGCAGGGAGAGGTTTAACACTTTCATAGTTATTGTCTTTAGGAGTGAGTCGTATTCGTTTAATTTTGGGCTGTCAAAGAAGGAGCACACCTGAGGAAATAGGTAAGTCTGGGCAAGGCCAGGCACCTTGTAAGAAGGTACAAAGCATCGTGAGCATCCAAAGCCCCTATTCGCGCCTCCATCCTCCTCAGGTCTTTAAGCTTTTCTTCGAGGACTACCTCAATGGCGTTCGAGCCCAGAGGTGCCCCTAGCAGCACACTGTCGGTGGGAGCGATCACTTGGGCTCCTGGCAATAAGATTTGTACTGCATTTATGATTGGTTGGTTGGACGAGATGATTTCACACTTTGATGGATTTAGTGTAAGGCCTAACTCCTCTCCCCTAGATTTCACTAGCTGAAGATCTCCTAGCAGGGATTCCTGTGTCCCTGCCAGGGTGCCATCGTCCAGGAACCAGATGTTGAATTCGCTGGACACCTGCTTGTGACCTATTAGCTGCCATGCAAAAAAGAAAGGGGCAAGTGGGTCTCCCTGCTGGACACCTTCTGCGGAAACAACTTCATGTTCCCCAAACAACAGTGTCGATTCCCTACTGTACCCTGCTGAAACGAAAGGAAGTAGACAAGGAAAGCTGGTTCGAACTGCTTCCAGTACCACATCCCTTTTTACCTGGTTGAAGGCATTTTAAAGTCTATTTAATTAATGCCTTATTTTCTGGGAGGTCCTTGATATAGGCTCGTGCTGCATGAGCTGCTGCTTCACAGCCATGGGGGACACCAAAACCTAGTTGATGGGGTCGAAGCATCGTTGCAGCGTCTATGCTGATTTTTCTGACAGCTGCCCTAGCAACAAGGCGCCGAAGTGTGTTGCCCACGGCAATGGGTCTGACTCCACCATCCTTCTTCTTAAGGGCACAAAGGGATGCTCCGAAGAAGAAGGGTTTTAATTGTATGGGATCAACCCGGAGAGACAGTCGTGACAAACTTCGTGATCTCTGACAGTAGTGTCTCGGCAACTTCGCCGAGAACTGGGTTTGTCATCTCCTTGAGGTGCTGAGGTCTTACTCCAGTGTATCCCCCTGCTGAGCTGGTGAAATGACAT